>JAVSCE010010244.1:0-127027 GCA_032199065.1 Smutsia gigantea | reverse complement strand
CTCACTTCCTCTAGGGAGACCTGGTTTTTCTCTCTTCAACAGAAAGCACAGCTTCATTGGGAAGTTTGCATGAGACGAAGAATTCATATGGAACAGGGAATAAAGAGAGGAAACCCTTCTAGTTGAATAGCCAATTCAATACTAGTGATAATGGGGTGACAGATGTCAAGCTAGGCTACTACCACATCTTTTTCAAACTAATATTTTTCATAGAAATATTTGTCCCTACTCAAATGCCTCCTGCCTCTCCCACCATCCCACCACCCCAGCCTTCACCCATGCTCTAGTTTCATGAAAACTCAAGACTTCATCAGGTCCTCTATGAAGCCTTTTGTTAGATCTGGGCCCATGGTGTTTCCCTCACAGGTAGAATTCAATCACAGCACCTGTTAACACTCCACTGTATTTTCTTGTTTCCCCTTTTTAGACTGTAGTCCCTCAGAGAGGACTTGTGTCTTAGTCATCTTTGCATGTGTCAAGCACAGTGGTTGTCACACAGCAAGCACTGAGGGTTTAATGATTAAAGGACTAGGAGATGACTCACATGGAAGGAATGCCAAAAGCAGATTCATTGTAAAGCCTAGTGTGAATACCAGTCAAGGTGCCAAGTGATGGTGTGGCCCTGACCTCTTCCTGTGAGAAGCCACTTGTCTAGGAACTTCCCAGGCCAATTCCTGAGCTTCTGAAGTCTAGAAAGTATAAATCAGGACTGAGTATTGTGACTATCAGCAGATTGTAATCCCCACCCAAAGGTCTCCTTTTAGAAACATCGCTAGGTGAAGAATGCCAGGGATACAGAGCAGAAATATGTCTCATCTCAGACACACCAACAGCTAGGCCCCAAAACTGTGTGGCCCTCATTTGGCTCACAGCTTCTTGAGCATATTACTCACAGGATAAAGAAACAAAGAGTCTAAAGCCAGATCTTAATCTAAATGCCTACATAAATAATAAAGGTATAAAATGAATTTTCTCAGGAAATGCTTTCTTTACCTTATTCCCTACAACCATTCTCATATCTTCACAAGTTAAAGAGAAACTATTAAATAAAACCTGGAGTTCATGGTTTGTGATCTGTGAAAGTTTCATTTGATTTTACTATGTTTTCCTTATTTACATTTTGGTCTAAACTTAGTCTTGATATCACTAATACTATAAAACACTGAATGATGTTTCTAATATCAAGAAGGAAAACAAAGTATTTAAGGACACTGTGGCTATGAGCCTGAAACATACAGATGCTCAACAAGTTTTAAATTTAATAAACCAATTAGAATTCTTGTTTATATTCTATTCTAAAGGGCATTTGACATAGAAAAAATTCTCCTGTTCCTGAAACCAAGAGCCAACTGACCAAGGCACTAAAGGAATAATTCAATATTTTAAACATATAAAGTAAAATGCAGAATTGCTATAACACCTGATCTGAAAGATATTTTAAAAATTATATACACACACACACACATATATATATGTGTGTGTATATATAAGGGCATTATTGAGACATTTAGCAAAACTTGACTACAGTCTGAGGATTAGATGAAAATGTACAATACTAATTTTTTAATTTGACAGCTGAATTAAGGTAAAGTAGAATATCCTTGTTTGTGGGAAATATACACTCAAATACTCAAGGCTGAAGGGGCACAGGTCAGCACTTATTCTCATATAGCTCAGGGAAAAAAGCTCTTTATGCTGCACTTGCAACTTTTTGTAAGTTTGAGAATGTTTGAAAACTTTAAAAATATTAATTTGAAAATAAAATATATGCACACAAAGTTAAATAAAGAGCAAAGGATTCACACCCTGAGAACTTAGATATGATTTACCTAATGCACAGGAATGAGGGAGCAAGCAGTTCAGTATTTACATAATTCTAGGGGCCTGAGGAACACAGAAGCAGGCCAAGTAAGACAGAACAAAAACTCTCTTAGGAATCCCATTTAACCAACTCCCCAGATGAGGACACTCTCTAGTTCCCTGACTTAAGCAACCAACCACCCCACCTGCCACACTGACCAACGTTCCCATATCCTAATGCAGCTGCTGACACAATACTCCCTCGCACACCTGAAAGCTTCTGCTTCTACCAGAACAACTCTCTGTTCTGTATGTTCACCAAGGGTTAACCGTGTTTGCCCTCAAATCTGCTCATCCCAGATGTATTTGTTAACATAAGTATATTTTATTAGTGTGCTGGTGGCTTTTAAGTATATAGATGAAGGTGGGAAAAATTTTAAAAACCCAGGATTCACACTAGAATTGCTTTGAAACTATTTTTTCACTACACTTCAAAGAAAATGAAACTGAAAATTGCAGACAAAGCCTTTGGGGCAATATATTATGCAAAAATTCCAACCAGTGGCTGGCTCAAATTCAAAGGCCGTCCGTGTCCTATACTCAAGAAAAAAGGGGGTAAGTGAACATATATTTATAAACTAAATGTTTACTACATGTATTTCTGTCCTCATGTCCCAATTTAACCAACAGCCACATGCTCAATCAATGCAGAAAGAGAAAGAAATGGACTAAGCCCCTCCATCCTCCGGGCTAGCCCTTGAACTGTTGTTCCATTTTGCTCACAGGCACCTCACATATCTATTAGCTCGTGGTAGACACTTCTCAACTATAAAATAAGGAACACAGTCTAGAGATCAGTGGTTTCCAAACTGTACATCATGTGTAACCTTAACAGTTAAAAAAAGTTTGTGAAAACCTTCTAATGTGAATTTATAAATTCTATGCTTTTATTTATAAATTATGTAATTATAAAATATAAAGACAAAAAATTTTAATGACTTCTTTAAAAGTTAAGTAGAAATATTAACATTTTCTTCCTATACCTCAGTGGATACTCCTGTGAATCTCATCTTTAAGACAACTAAACTAAGTAGATCTTAGTTTTCTGATTCTAAGACCAACAGTTCTGGACATTGGTAGTCAATAAGGAAATCCAGAGCTTACTTACTATTAAACAGATAAGGAATAAAGGTCAGGGATGTTTGATACCAAGTAAATCTATAACAGAAACAACAGTTCCAAGTTTCTGAAGATTAGCAGAATAACTTGCTTATATGGGAGAAGCTAGCAATGACAGACAATTAAGGACATCTTTTCTAGAAACCCACAAGATGACCTTTCAGGCCTGCTCCAGAAGAGATTCCTTCAATGGGTAGAATGATAACAGCTGACTACTGAGTGCTTCCTACGGGCACTGTTCTAAGAACTCTCTAAGGGTTATATCATTAAACCCTCCAAACAGCCCTTTCAGGCAGGTTCGAGTATCATCTTTACTTTAGAGATGATGCAACTGCGCTTATGGAGACTAGGTAAAGTGTCTAGTCTTCAGACTCTAGGATCTTTCAACTCTAGAATGCCATTTATTTCAACATGTTTGCTTGGTATATAAGTTTCAGGTCATTTAATAAATTTAAATTTTTATATGCAAGTTTATATGTTAGAGTTTATAATCCTAGCAAGATGCTTTCTTGAACTCTGAGAAGGGATGCTACTTGTACAAAGACTCTAGGATCCTGATTCTTCCCCACTATCTGCTGTCCCTCTATACAAGTATCTCCAACTCTTTTCATGTCACTGCAAACATGAGGAAGGAGACATTTGCTCAAGTACCCTGTTATAAGGTCAAGTGAGGGCCAGCCAACGTGATGGCAGAGGGAATAAATGTCTCACACACAAGTAAGCCACTTGCTAGACACACTGTTAGGAAACTCTGCTATGACAGCCCACCATAATGGTAATAGTTTTATAATCAACACCATACAAAGTACACATGAGACAGTAGATAATATTACAGAAAGGAAAGCAAAGGGGGAAGAGGGAAACCAGGGAGGTGGGGAGGCAGAAAAGCCCAATCCCCATAGAGCCAACTAAATGTGTTTAAACTCACCTATTATAAAGCTTCTCATAAAAGCTTTTATTAGGTAGTGTTACATGAATTTTGGGTAATGTAAGTTCCAGCACATAGTGAGAATTGCTGATTGCTTTATCCTGAAACTCTGTCATTTCTACAGGGTCTCCTGGCATCACCATCTAAAATATAATAGTTTAGTACAAAAAAAAGACATCAAATAACCACTTTATGTTTAAAATAGTAGTAGCATCTTCTTGCCCTCTTTGTATGACTTAAAGATGTGAGCAAATAAATAAGCATATAAATTCTAACTCCCAACCAAGAAAAACAGATATTCAATCTTGGAGCTAAAAACCTAGCAGAAACAGTATACAAAGTACTTTTTGGAAGACAAAAAAAAACACTGCCATATGACAGAGAATAATCCCTTTGTTGCTTGCTCACACTTTTATTTTACCTGTTCATTTTCAAACATTACTCTCCGAGAAGAAAAGGGCGATGGGGCTGGCCTTCTCAGATCACAAACATCTTTCAGGGAATGAGCACCTCCTTCCTCCTCCTCCTGATAGTGGCCATCACTCTCTTCTTCTTCCTCAGCTGCTATTCTCTCCAAAATAGAATGCAGGGCTGGTGGATTTATTTTCAGCACAATTCTGATAGGAAAGACAATTTTAAAAATCAAGATCTAAGCGTCACCCCCAAAACTTTAACTTTAATGCAAATGCAAAGACCACTGATTAAATCATGGGTGCTAGGATTCAGCTTCTCTCCAGAGTTATTATGTCTAATGTAACGCACTTCTGCAACACATTGTAAACTTAAAAGTGTGGAATTGATGAAACAAATAAAAGGCATTATCATTTTATACTTGGTTAACTGAAAATCTGACTTTTTGAAGGCAAAAAAGTAATTTTTAAATTTCATTAACAGCCAGCAAATTTTACCTAAAAATTCTATTTAATATCATGAAACCAAATCCTTCCATATGCAGTTTGTTCTATTATGAAAAACTTGCTTAAGAAACTTCATATTATATAAATTGGGCCAATGGAAAAAGGAGAATAATTAGGGAATAGTTTCAAAACTGCAACAACAAAGTAATCTTTTCCTTCAAGAATTCCAATAACAAAAGGCTTGGCTGTCCTTTTACATCGACAAACCCAGACCACAAGGAGCTAACAGCCTTTGATGGCAGGAGCTCTTGCTCCAGAGTAACGCCATTCCCTTCCTCATCTCCATCACAATACTAGCACAGGCTTTGATGTCTCCTTTTTATCACGTTGCCCCAGTCATGAGGAAGCACAGAGCCCTCAAACAGAGCAGCTGTGTTTCATGTGTAACAGTTACAAACTATCACAACTGTTTGCTAATTTATAGGTACCCTCATGTAAATTGTGCTTCCAAATTAGATAATTTGGAAGCAGAACCATTTCTTATGATGAAAACTCATGCTCTAAATGCTCACTATTGGGCATGTATGATAAAGCCTGTCCTTAACACCTGAGAGGCCCAGATCCATAGGTGACAAAGGTGTAAAGGAAAGCAGGCAGAAAAATGGCACAAAAAAGACCTCTCAATTTTTTGAGAGACTTCAAATACTCAGTTTTCAATACAATAAAGGATCATTATTTCCAGTAAATTATTTTAAATATAACCTAAATGTAATCCAGGCTCACTCTCCACCTAATTTAACTTATGGAATGATATCTCCTAAGAAATCCTGAAGCAGTAGTTCTCTGCATCCACTTTCACATTGGAATCACCTGGTATAATTTTTAAACTGTAATGATTGATGTCCAGTCCCTAACCCAGAAATCTCAGGGCGGGGTCCAAGAATCAGTATCTTATAAAAGCTCCCAAGATTAGGAAAACACTGCCTTAAAGCAGTCACTGACTATAATATCCATTTGACAGACTTCTGGGAAGATGGCGGCGTGAGCAGGGCAGCGGAAATCTCCTCCCAAAACCATATATATCTGTGAAAATACAACAAATACAACTATTCCTAAAAGAGAGACCAGAAGATACAGTACAACAGCCAGGCTACAGCTACACCTGCGAGAACTCAGCGCCTCACAAAGCAGGTAACATACAAAGCCGTGACCCGGTAGGACCCAAGCACTCCCCGACCCCAGCGCATCGGAGGGAGGAAAAGAATCAGGGTGTGGAGGGAGTGGAAGCACACGCCTGCCAAATAACCAGCCCTGGTGATCTCCACCAGAAGCACTGACACACATCACATGGTGTATCGGAGATTAGAGAAACAGAAGTGCAGGATCTGAGACAGAGACTGCAAGCGGGTCCCCTCAGCCGGCTCCCCGGGACAAAAGAAAAGCAGGCGCTTTTTTTAAAGTCTTAAAGTGACAAGGGCCCAACAACGGAACAAAATCGTCCCAGCGTACTCAGCCCAGCAGGCTGGGAGTCATGGGGAATTTCGGAACCCCTGGCTGGCGGCCGGGCAAAGCAGCCACGCCGAGGCTTCCCACAGAGATCAGCAGCCTGCCATTCATTCCCCCCTGGCCAGCGCCACAGAGTCCGGCGGAGCTGCCATTGCTGCGGAACAGTGGAGGAGCAGCCCCGCCCACAGCAACCTCACAGAATCTACTCCCAGCTGGCATACAGCTAAGCAGGAAGGACCCCAGAACCCAGAACAAGAGCTGGAAAGCACCAAGGGGACCATAAGGCCTACCCAGCGAGACTGCAAACCCCCGCAGTGTTATAGGCTAGGCTGAGGGCGACCCTGCACACAGGCAGCTCAGGGGATTATCCCAGAGTCTGCCTCCCGGTGTGCAAGAAACCAGTTCAGGCCCCCGAGAAGGGCAAGGAGAACAACAAGCAAGAAGGGACTCTGTTCTCCCAGCTGACACACGTGGCACCTACCAGTGACCACTTCTATTGCCATGAAAAGACAGAGGAATATGGTACAGACAAGGATCATGCAGACAACCCCAGAGAGAGGGCCAGACGGGACAGACTTACACAATCTTCCTGAAGAGAATTCAGAATAAAAGTCATAACCATGGTGATGGATCTACAGAGAAATATTCAGGAGCTAAGGGAGAAAATGAGGAGAGACACTTCAGAAATGAGACAGTCGACTGATGGGCTGAATAGTAGACTGGACGAGGTGCAAGAGACTGTTAATGGAATAGAAATCAGAGAACAGGATTACAGAGAAGCTGAGGCAGAGAGAGATGAAAGGATCTCTAGGAATGAAAGAATATTAAGAGAACTGTGTGACCAATCCAAACAGAACAATATTCGCATTATAGGAGTACCAGAGGAAGAAGAGAGAGAAAAAGGGATAGAAAGTGTCTTTGAAGAAATAATTGCTGAAAACTTCCCCAAGCTGGTAAAGGAAATAGTTTCTCAGACCATGGAAGCCCACAGATCTCCCAACACAAGGGACCCAAGGAAGACAACACCAAGACACATAATAATTGAAATGGCAAAGATCAAAGACAAGGAGGGAGTATTAAAGGCAGCAAGAGAGAGAAAAAAGATCACCTACAAAGGAAAACCCATCAGGCTATCATCAGATTTCTCAACAGAAACCTTACAGGCAAGAAGACAATGGCATGATATATTTAATGTAATGAAACAGAAGGGCCTTCAACCAAGAATACTATATCCAGCACAATTATCATTTAAATTTGAGGGAGGGATTAAACAATTCCCAGACAAGCAAAGCTGAGGGAATTTGCCTCCCACAAACCACCTCTGCAGGCTATCTTAAAGGGACTGCTCTAGATGAAAGCACTCCTAAGGCTAAAAAGATGTCACCAGAGAAAATAAAATTACAGCAAAGAAAGCAGACCATCCAGATACTAACTAAAGGCAAAAAGTAAAATCAACTACCCACAAAAACAGTCAAAGGAAATGTTAAAAAGTACAGAATAAATCACTTAGTATATAAAGAATGGAGGACGAAGAATAAGAAGGGAGAGAAATAAAGAATCATCAGACTGTGTTTAATAGCTTAACAAGAGAGTTAAGTTAGACTGTTAGATAGTAAAGAAGCTACCCTTGAACCTTTGGTAACCACGAATCTAAAGCCAGCAATGGCAATTAATACATATCTATCGATAATCACCCTAAATGTAAATGGACTGAATGCACCAATCAAAAGACACAGAGTAACAGAATGGATAAAAAAGCAAGACCTATCTATATGCTGTTTACAAGAGACTCACCTCAAACCCAACAAAGACATACACAGACTAAAGGTGAAAGGATGGAAAAAGATATTTCATGCAAACAACAAGGAGAAAAAAGCAGGTGTTGTAGTACTTGTATCAGACAAAATAGACTTCAAAACGAAGACACTAGCAAGAGATAAAGAACGACATCACATAATGATACAGGGGTCAGTCCAACAAGAGGATATAACCATTATAAATATATATGCACCAAACACAGTAGCGCCGACATACGTGAAACAAATACTAACAGAATTAAAGGAGGAAATAGAAAGCAATGCATTCATTTTAGGAGACTTTAACACACCACTCACTCCAAAGGACAGACCAACCAGACAGAAAATACGTAAAGACACAGAGGCACTGAACAGCACACTAGAACAGATGGACCTAACAGACATCTACAGAACTCTACACCCAAAAGCAGCGGGATACACATTCTTCTCAATTGCACATGGAACATTTTCCAGAATAGACCACATACTAGGCCACAAAAAGAACTTCAATAAATTCAAAAATATTGAAATTCTACCAACCAACTTCTCATATCACAAAGGTATGAAACTAGAAATAAATTGTACTAGAAAACAAAAAGGCTCATAAATACATGGAGACTTAACAACATGCTCCTTAATAATCAGTGGATTAATGACCAAATTAAAACAGAGATCAAGCAATACATGGAGACAAATGACAACAGCCAAATAAAGCCACAACTTCTGTGGGACACCGCAAAGGCAGTTATAAGAGGAAAGTATATTGCAATCCAGGCATATTTAAAGAAAGAAGAACAGTCCCAAATGAATAGTCTAAAGACACAATTACTGAAATTGGAAAAAGAAGAACAAATGTGGCCAAAAGTCACCAGAAGGAGGAACATAATAAAGATTAGAGAAGAAATAAATAAAATTGAGAAGAATAAAACAATAGAAAAAATCAAAGAAACCAAGAGCTGGTTCTTTGAAAAAATAAACAAAATAGATAAAACCCTAGCCAGACTTATTAAGAGAAAAAGAGAATCTACACACATAAACAGAATCAGAAATGAGAAAGGAAAAATCACAATGGACCCCACAGAAATACAAAGAATTATAAGAGAATACTATGAAAATCTATATGCTGACAAGCAGGAAAACCTAGAAGAAATGGACAACATCTTAGAAAAATACAACCTTCCAAGACTGACCAAGCAAGAAACAGAAAACTTAAACAGAACAATTACCAGCAGCAAAATTGAATCGGTAATCAAAAAACTACCCAAGAACAAAACTCCCGGGCCAGATGGATTCACCTCTGAATTCTACTAGACATATAGAGAAGAAATAATACCCATTCTCCTTAAAGTTTTCCAAAAAGTAGAAAAGGAGGGAATACTTCCAAACTCATCTATGAAGCCAGCATCACTCTAATACCAAAACCAGGCAAAGATCTCACCAAAAAAGAAAATTACAGACCAATATCCCTGATGAACATGGATGCAAAAATACTCAACAAAATATTAGCAAACCAAATTCAAAAATACATCAAGAGGAACATACACCACGATTAAGTGGGATTCATCCCAGGGATGCAAGGATGGTCCAATATCTGAAAACCCATCAACATCATCCACCACATCAACAAAAAGAAGAACAAAAACCACATGATCATCTCCATAAATCCTGAAAAGGCTTTGACAAAGTTCAACATCCATTCATGATAAAAACTCTCAACAAAATGGGTACAGAGGGCACGTACCTCAACATCATAAAGGCCATATATGACAAACCCACAGGATCATTATACTTAACAACGAGAAGCTGAAAGCTTTTCATCTAAGATCGGGAACAAGACAGGGATGCCCACTCTCCCCACTCTTATTCAACACAGTACTGGAGGTCCTAGCCACGGCAATCAGACAAAACAAAGAAATACAAGGCCTCCAGATTGGTAAAGAAGAAGTCAAATTGTCACTATTTGCAGATGACATGATATTGTACATAAAAAACCCTAAAACTCCACTCCAAAACTATTAGAGCTAATATTTGAATTCAGCAGAGTTGCACGATACAAAATTAAAACACATAAATCTGTTGCTTTCCTATACACTAACGATGAACTAACAAAAAGAGAAATCAGAAAAACAATTCCATTCACAATTGCATCAAAAAGAATAAAATACCTAGGAATAAACCTCACAAAGGAAGTGAAAGACCTGTACTCTGAAAACTACAAGACACTCCTAAGAGAAATTAAAGAGGACACTAACAAATGGAAATTCATCCCATGTTCTTGGCTAGGTAGAATAAATATTGTCAAAATGGCTATACTACCTAAACCAATCTACAGATTCAATGCAATCCCTATCAAAATTCCAAGAGCATTCTTCAATGAACTGGAACAAATAATTTAAAATTAATATGGAACCACAAAAGACCCCGAATAGCCAAAGCAATCCTGAGAAGGAAAATAAAACAGGGGGAATAACGCTCCCAGACTTCAAGCTCTACTACAAAGCTATAGTAATCAAGACAATTTGGTATTGGCACAAGAACAGACCCACAGACCAGTGGAAAAGAATAGAAAATCCAGACATTAACCCAAATATATATGGTCAATTAATATATGATAAAGGAGCCTTGGATATACAATAGGGAGATGACAACCTCTTCAGCAGCTGGTGCTGGCAAAACTGGACAGCTACATGTAAGAGAATGAAACTGGACTACTGTCTAGCCCCATACACAAAAGTCAACTCAAAATGGATCAAAGACCTGAATGTAAGTCATGAAACCATAAAACTCTTAGAAAAAAACATAGGCAAAAATCACTTAGACATAAACATGAGCGACTTCTTCATGAACATATCTCCCCGGGCAAGGGAAACAAAAGCAAAAATGAACAAGTGGGATTACATCAAGCTGAAAAGCTTCTGTACAGCAAAGGACACCATCAGTAGAACAAAAAGATATCCTACAGTATAGGAGAATATATTCATAAATGACATATCCAATAAGAGGTTGACATCCAAAATATATAAAGAACTCATGTACCTCAACAAACAAAAAGCAAATAATCCAATTAAAAAATGGGCAGAGGATATGAATAGACACTTCTCCAAAGAAGAAATTCAGATGGCCAACAGGCACATGAAAAGATGCTCCACATCGCTAATCATCAGAAAAATGCAAATTAAAACCACAGTGAGATATCACCTCACACCAGTTAGGATGGCCAACATCCAAAACACAAACAACAACAAATGTTGGCAAGGATGTGGAGAAAGGGGAACCCTCCTACCGTGCTGGTGGGACTGCAAATTAGTACAACTATTGTGGAAAGCAGTATGGAGGTTCCTCAAAAAACTCAAAATAGAAATACCATTTGACCCAGGAATACCACTCCTAGGAATTTACCCTAAGAATGCAGCAGTCCAGTTTCAAAAAGACAGATGCACCCCTATGTTTATCGCAGCACTATTTGCAATAGCTAAGAAATGGAAGCAACCTAAGTGTCCATCAGTAGATGAATGGATAAAGAAGATGTGGTATATATACACAATGGAATATTATTCAGCCATAAGAAGAAAACAAATCCTACCATTTGCAACAACATGGACGCAGCTAGAGGTTATTATGCTCTGTGAAAATAGCCAAGCAGAAAAAGACAAGTATCAAATAATTTCACTCATATGTGGAGCATAAGAGCAAAGAAAAAAACTGAAAGAACAAAACAGCTGCAGACTCACAGAACCCAAGAATGGACTAACAGGTACCAAAGGGAAAGGGACTGGGGAGGATGGGTGGGAAGGGAGGGATAAGGGGGAAAAAGGGGCATTACGATTAGCAAACAATGTTGGGGAGGCATGGGGAGGGCTGTACAACTCAGAGAAGACAAGTAGTGATTCTATAGCATCTCACTATGCTGATGGACAGTGACTCTAATGGGGTAGATGGGGGGGACCTGATGAAGTGGGGAGTTTAGTAACCTTTATATTGCACAAGTAATTATAGATTAATGATACAAAAAAAAAATTCATTTGCCAGCTAACCAAATGGTTCCAATATGATATCTCTTGTATTGTAGCCTTGAATTATTTTTTAAATCATTAATGGTATTTTTTGACTCTCTAATTAGACTAGGTAACATGATATCAGAAAACATATTTTATACTTTCACCTCTTATAATACCTAACAGATACTTTTCATAGGCTAGTGCTCAACATATATTTTTTATTTAATTTGGGTTCTCTCATCAAGGATATTTTTAGCTTAAATTTAGTAGCCAAAATGTCTATTTGAAAGGACTATAGAAATTTATCTTTGGAAGGAAAATCTCATTAAATGTATGTGTCATACACATTTGCTTACTCACCGTGGCCAGTCAAAATCATCTGATGGTGTTGTATCTCCATCTCCTCCACCAGACACATGGAAAAACTTAATAGATGGTTCTCCTTTATCTTCCTGGAATGACCCTAATAAAACAAGACTGATTAACTAAAGTTCATTTCTTCTCAAGTGCTAAAAGAAAAGACAAAGTTTTCTCTTTAGAGGACCAAAAATCCTCTAAATCAGAGACATAATGCAACATTAAGTTCTACAGCATTATTTATTTATTCCTGTTTCATATGTACACATAGGAATAAATGAATAATGCTGCAGAACAGTGTAAGCCCTACAACAGGATAAGCAGATGAAGATGCTGTTCTCTGTTTAAACTCAAATTCCTAAGTTTAACATGTAAGGTACAGTTATGACATAGAAGATACAGCAGTTAGCATTTACTGAGTGCCACTTACTGATTATTCTTTATGAAAGTTTATGCAGTGCATCTAGAAACATAAAGATAATAACTACATTTCTTTAATGTCTATTTTGTACCAAGCACTGAAAGAATTACCTCTATTCACAATAACCCTATAAAAGGTTTTTCAATCTTTTTTTACAAGGAATGACTTCCCTCTAGAATAATGACTTTCTTACTACTGGAGATAAGGAAAGATCAGATAAACCCTAAAGGCGTTCTCACGAAGTCATAATCTCTGTATCTCTGAAGATGTGTGAAACTCAGGTAAGTAAGGGGGGAAAAGGGTGTGGTGGCAGAGGAGGGTTGTTGAGTAACCACAGGATAAAATGTCAGGACTTTCCGGAGCTCTTCACAGACTTGGTTCACTGTGTAAGTCTATATATTCTCTTCCTTAGAAGACAAAAGCAAAGTAGCACAGAAAAACTTAAAACAGGATTTACAAAGAAAAGTCCCTGGAGAATAGTATGAGTACTCAAAGCTCAAACTTTAGTATCAGACTTGGGTCTGAATCTTGACTATGCATTTACTACACATGACCTGGGAAGGTACCTTTTCTTAAGTCTATGTTTCTCATTTATAAATGATAAAAAGAATTGGAAATAATAAGCCTAACATAACAATGATGATTAAAGGAAACAAGGTATGAAAGAGTGCCTAGCTACAGCACCTAACATACAGAGGCACTCAGTAAATTCTGGCTATCACATTGGCCCTATAACAATTAAGTGGTAGGTGGTATTAAAGCATAGGCTAAAGCAACCATTCCCCTGTAGAAAAGAAGCATTAACAAAGCGAACAAATCATCATGCTTAGTAATTTTTTTTTAAGCTGACTTCTACTACATATTTGTATTCAATACTGGGAAATAGTCACTCTTGGTTTCTACCCTAATGCTTTCAGTACTACCTGTAGGCTGTCATTTGCTTTACATGATACATGTTTCAGTAGCAGCTGTTGGTGTCTAGTCTGGCTCTTTTAAAGGCACGTTCAATCTTACCAACTAGTTCTCGAAAGGTAAGCTCCAATTTAATTTGTTCTGGGGTTGATCCTCCTATAAATTCAGTCTTAAATTCTAGATCTGAAAATGCTAAATGAAGGATCTCCTTCTGAAGTGACTTCTTAAACCAAGGTCCTCTTTCTTGATCTGATCGAAGATCAGGTATTGGAAAGCGAACAGAAAGGTTTAATGCTGGTGTGGCAACATGCACTGACATCCGACAATTTGCAGGATTATGTGAATCATCTAGAAATACTTCAGTGAACGCCTTGTGCTAGAACACAACAAAAATATGCCAAAATGTTAAATCAAGAAACATAAGTGATATTAGTATTCAACATTACAATGTATATATAATCATTATTTTCTCATTCAGGATAGTGTATTAAAATACAATTCAAATTATTGTGTTAACTTTGTGTAATGAAATTGTATAATGCAACAGTTATTGACAAAGTCAGAACTATAAAAACTGAATCAAAGTGAAGACAATTGCTATAAATCTGTATCTTACTATAGACTAAGAAAGAATAACATGTAAATTAGCTTGATCAAAAATTCAATAACGTTAAAAATTAATATAGTACCCACCATTCAATTTGAAGGATTTATCTACCAATCTGCTACTTCCCAGTTTCAATGTGAAATCAGATGAATTATGCCAAATGCAAAGGCCCATCCCTGACTCATCCTTGTGTTTCCAGGACTAAGGCCAGAGCCTGGCATAGCATAGGTTCTAAATTAATATTCACTAAATGACTCACTCTGAGCTCCCATCCAACCCAAGGCTATGATCCCATCAAATCGCTATTAGAAACCAAAACACATATGCACCATCTACTCAAAGCCATGTTACAATAAAAGGGTCAAAGAACCCGCCCTTCAGATAAAAGTCTATTTCTATTTTCTCTAAAATGTATTGAAACTTACAGAGCTTTAGTCCAGAGAATACTGTACATGATAACACTCTTCGATTTTATGAGTCAGTCTCTAACATCCTAGATTAGAAAGTTCCCTTAGACTCGGATTTTTATTCTTCCTCTGCCCTATTTGACTAACCTCCACTCTCAGCAAAAATTACCTAAGAGTTTAAACCATCATCCCAATACATCTACGGGTAACAGCAAATATAGACACTAATAGCAATTGGTGGCAATAAAAAACAAAGAATACTGATTTAATGGGAATACTCACCACTCATTAAGGGAAGAGCAAGTAAGTAGAAAATTCTCTCCCCTTTTATTTTAAACAAAAGTTGTCTCTTTCTGTTCCTGTCCTACAGCCCCCAAATGCAGGCCCAAAATTCCTAACAGATTTCTTGCAAATCTGATTTATTTCAATTGCTTAGAAAAGGCATCAGATCCCAGATCTAAGTGATAAAATGTAATGCTCAATAACACAATACTGTAAGTTACACTCTCATTTTCAAAAGTATATCCTATTACATGGGCTACATTTTATAGGTAGATCAAGTAGTTTATTAAATATGTGATAAACTTTGTGCAGATATAATGTTTATAAAATTCAGATAAACACTGAAACAGAGAGAACTAATTCAAATACTCTCACATGACCAATGCTGTCAACTGGTATATTTCTATCCATTGTTTTGTACACACACCAATTTTATTTATATAGTTGCAATAAAAGGTTACATGGAATAACAGATTCTACTTTTTCACTTATTACTTCTTGAGCCGTCTTCATATTGCTGCATCACCTTTAAAACCATCATTGAAAATGGCCGCATGAAATTTCAGTGTATTGGCAAAATGTATTTAGCTAATCTACTATCCAGAAAGAAAAGACGCATCCATTTTTTTCATTATTATAAATGTTGTTTTAATAACATATGCTATGTATTAAGAATGTAAGCTCAGAAATTATCCAACAGGCTTATTTACTAGCTATAATTTTGATTAGTATTTGTACCTTTTGAATACTTACCAGACTAGTATGTTTATTATATGAAGTATACATGTGAGATGCCATCATCTCCACTGTAGTAAGTTTTTGTGGTTGAAGCAAGGAATTTAACCTGTCCACAATACTGATATCCAGCTCACAAAATACTGGATTTAACTTAATTTGCATTTCTGCTTTCTGAGGAACAGAACTAAGTCTTGCTTGATTACCCTTTAAAAAAAAAAAGCATTAATCTGATCACTAACAATACCAGAAAATTAAGTGAAGACCTTACAATTATGACAAAATATATATCAAATGAAAATGTATAGGTAGTAATCACACAAAAAGATTTCTTACCTGGGGTCCTTTAGTCTCAGAATGCTTGTAATGAAGCTGAAGACATACAGGAGGATGGGAATCAGTTTGTTCTTTGGAATGGAACATTAAAAGCTTGTAAACAAAAATGAAGATAAATTAAATGTAAGATAATAAGCTCTTATTAATCATACAAATTAACTGACATGCTAATATAATAGTGGGATGTGCTTTTTGATGTCAAGAGAGCTGGCTTTAAGTTTATTTTTGTCACTTACTAGCAATGTGAATCTTAGGCAGTTTAGTTGCTGAGATATTTACTATCTCATCTGCAAAATGTAGGTGAAAATTCAAGCAAATTAATGCCCAAGAAAATGCTTTGAAAATAAAATAATATACAAAGGCAAAATAAGAGTAATAAATGTCATCTTGAGACCTTTGAAAGTTTCACTAGGACATGTTTTTATGATTATGATTAATAATAAATGAACAAAAGACATTTCACTTCTCTTGAACAGTGCTATAATACAGTAGGAATTCAGTACTGAATAACAGCATTCTTCCAAAATTAAGAGTGCTTGGAAAATGAGTGAAATGAAACAACTGTCCCATAACCTGTCTGGCACTCTAAAACAAGTCAATTCTAAATTTAAAACTCTAACAGACTCTAATAATGGCCTTGAATGCCATACTTAAACATCTGTTTCAACAAAACACAAATGCAGACACACACAGCCAGGCAAATATGCCTTCCTATACTCTAAGTATGACATTCTTGTACTTTAAGAAAATCATTGTTCATACAACTCTTAAAAATCAAGACAGATTTAAAGAATAATCCTAAAGGAAAAGATACCTAGAATTTACCTCTGTATAATGAGGAGGAAAAGAATGAAAATCAGTCGGAAACAGGCACTCCAAAAGTTCCATTTGCCCAATGGACATATCAGTACTAAAATACCGGGAAGCTGATCTTTGTCTTTGTTCATAGGATACTTTGATGCCAGTACCTATAAATCTATTATAAAAAAATGCACCATTTAAGAGTATTCATATACTTCTAGATTAAACAATGTATCAAAGAATAGTACACAAGTGTTAGCAGAGTATAACAATTACCCACCTATTCTGACAAGTTCAAGTTGTCAATAATAACTAATATTACCAAGGGCATTAACCAGAAAGATTACTTCAAATATCCTCTTCTCTCACATAAGATAAAGAAATCAGTTCTGTTGAAAGGAAATTTCACTCAGGATATATTTATTTCCCAACACTGCCCTTCCTTCTTCCACATTTTAAAATTTACATACAGTGCAGTGGAAAAAATCTTTCAAATCTGTAAAATATATGTAATAGCTCCTTAAAATTATCTAAAAGCATCATGAAATCATTTAAAAATTTCAGTCAGTGGAGCTCAAACGAAGCTCTACCCTTAGTTTTTATTGCTTTTGTTATATTTCCTATTGGCAGATATTTGAAACCTTGTCAAAAACAGGAAGAAAAAAACACTTTTAAAGTTTGATTGTAAATATTATGGTCTTAAACTATAAAGTTTTTTTTTGCTAGGTATTGAAACTACATATTAATTTTAATACTTCAAAAAGTTAAAAATAAAAGGCCAAATTATTTTCTATAAATATTAATATAGGTGTCTAAACCACTGTATAGAATAACATGACTAGACAATTTATAGGTCACTTTGATGTTAAAATAAATAGTATTTGCATATTAACAATACATTGGCAAATTTAATCATACCCTCGTCTATTAGGATTCAACCATGAAAAGATCATTGGCTATTTGGACAGCTTTCACTTTTTAAGCAGATGTTGAAAATGTAGTATCCAAGCTCAGGATCAGCCCTAGTATCATTTCCGCCCCACGGCCAGTGGCATATGGATCATCTCCAAGTCCTTCCTCATTAGTTGATTCTATTCTTACCACCCCCTGCTATCTCTGCTAAGCCAGTAAAAACAAGAACTATTTTTATAATTGTAATGTCAGTGGGGATAATGGCAAAATGTGGTCAAAGAAATCTGTTAAGAGCAGGGCAAGGAGCTAAATATAGATATACCAGATTATCTTGATCTTATATCTGAATTGTTTCACATGCCAAATAACCTGAATGAGAGACTATACGGTAAACATCTTTGCCGCATTGCAAGAAAACCTCAGTCATTCCACTCATTCACAAATAAGATGTAAATTACAAAAACAAATGGAGATAGGTAGGTAGATGGACACTGAAGTCCACACTTGGTTCTTTTTCAAGGATCATTAATAAGTATGGGAGAGTTTACCTAAGGTGATCATGTGAGCAAGCTTCTGCAAATACTGCTCGGAAAGACTTAAAGTCGTCTGTTGAAAATCTTGCTGGATCAATCTTTTCTATACAAGTAAAGAAAGCTATAGCCATAGGTGTCAATGGATTAAGGTTCAATGACGTTTCAGGTGGAGATAAAGGATCAATGTGAAGCACAGAAATGGAAAAAGTTCCCACTGCTAGTCTAAAAATAAGTTCAGGCCTGGATTCATCCAATGAAACAGATCTGGATGGGAGAGCTGAAATACATGTGTTAAAATTATGCACATAAAATTTAATACTTAAAAACAATCCATTCTATCAAACCTATAAAACATTTACTCATGTATTAGTTTTAAGAACAGATGATCACACAAAAGTTTGAATGATACAAAACAAGTAAGATAAACTATTAGCTTTCTGCATTTTATATCCAGGATCCTTGATATTTGTGAAGTACAAAAGGAAATACATGAACAAGCTTTTGCATTAATAAAACTGTACTGGAAAAGCCAGAGATTAACCAGAAGTTGCTCATCAAATTTTCCTTTAAGCCTTGTATCTATGTCAATTAAATTTTACTGAGAAGAAACCTGAGGTTCTCTTTCAAGGAAAGTATAAGTAGTGAAACAAAAACAAGATGGTTGTTTGAGACTCCTAAGCAGCAATAATAAAACTTACAGTGTACTTTTTACTAAAAATATTTAGATATTTAAATACACAAAGAATACAATGAATGAACAACTGTTCTAAAACACTTCACAGTGAATTGTCCATCAATTCTTCATATTCTTTTTAAACTTTATTATTAAAAGGCCTAGACCAAAAATAAATTTTGTGAAGCAGAAGTAGAATGAATTTTTTGAAAAGAAATTTTTCTTATTTTTATAATTTCTTTAAATTCCAGTGGAAACTATCAACAACTGTCTTACACTGCTCACCAGTCTTTTGTAAAGATGCTGGGTGAACTAGGTTGGATGGCAACGCTGACCCTCTCACTGGCTGTTCTTTATGCTGATCCAGGAAATCTCCCCATGCTGGCTGGACCTATAAAGGAATTTTTTTGAAGTGCATGAATAAAGTCTTGGATTTTAAAAGCAGCTTTTCAAGAACAGAACAAAGATAATACTTTACCACAGTCGCACTTAATGGAGATCCTGCTGGGGTGTATGTACTAGTTAAAGACAACTCAAGGTCCATGTGCGGGGGGTCCCCAAGGGGTGGGAGAGAAGAGACACTATGGGACATGTCCATATCAGCCATGGAGAAGAAAACTTCTTCTTCTGGAGAGAATTAAGCTTTGTCAGTAGTATTATAACTCCAGCAATTCAGGTCTTTAAAGTAAGATAATTTACATTAATATAACTTCCTTCCTTCAGATTACCTTGAAATACAGCAATGCCCTAAAATTTATGTTACTTCCAACGAGGTCATTGATTTGGGTCCAAGTTATAAATAGCATTAACAAAAGTTCACCTGAATGTAGGTTAACACAAGGTTACACTATGCTACTGGTGAAATTTTTTTCAATATATGATGTGCAGTATTACATGGTATATTTTTAAATGTCATACGACAATTTAGGAGTTAAAATTCAGACTTGAAAAATTTATAAGTATCTTTCAATCTCTGGTTTCATACGAATAAAGCTATTTTTTCTTAAAGCTGAATATATTATTTAGAATTCTATTTACATTTCACTTTATTCTTTCTGGAGACTTTTACCCTTGTGCAAATGAGGTTTGTTATGGACTAAATTTCTTAGTACACTTTATACTTTTTATGTAGTTTGACATTCCATACTTAATGATTCTTATCATTTATAGTATTAGTACTTATACATTATGAAACATCTGTAAATGCCAAGTAAACTGGGTAAAGATTACTTTTACATATAACTGATAGATTAATAGAGAAAGGTTCCTATTTAAAAGAATTGACTGTAAATCGTTACGAGAGCACATAAGAATTTGACAAAATGTGAGTAATTACCTGCAATTTATCTTTTGTGTAAATCTACATTTTTGTAAATTAACTTTCCTTAAAATAAATCATGATTTACAAAACAAAACTACACAATCAAAGAAGGCTTCTGTAGCACACATATGCCAGTACAGGACTGTAATATTATAGTTAGGTCAACTTATGAATTTAAGAATTTCTTACAGCATGGATCTTTTGTTCTTTCATTACTAAATTCTATTTCATAGCAGCCAAAGTTTTAGTTTACTTTAAGATGATAACACATGATTCTGGTGTCAACTTTGTGAGTTGCTTACCACGGCTAGAAGGTGTACGAGCCGTTTCTGTCTCATAAAAGCTTTGCTCTGAAGATACACCCACAGTAAGGGAATCTTTTCTCAAATAATACCGGTTTAATTCCATCTGAATTCGATATTCATCTTCCTGCTGCATAGGTCGATTTTTTCTATCTTTATTAGCTAACCCTATTTTGCTAGAATTTTCTACAAGTATACAAAAGGAAAGAAAAACAGTAATTAAATTTGGAGTCAATTCATCACTTCTCCCTCAAAACCCACTTATCCAATACTAACAGCAACTTAATACCACAGACAGAGCAAGCCCACCTCTATTTAATATTAATCAGAGATCTAAGCAATAGATTTAAGAAGCTAGCTAGGAATCACAAAATCTTATCTTTGATAGTAAAGTCACTAAAAGTATTTTTAAATGTGTACTATTTACTGTGTTCAAGAATAGTACTTTCTCAGTTGTAGGAAATACTATTCCCAACCAAGGCATTAGTCAATTTTGAAAAAGAATGTGACACAAGTGATCTGAATGCCAGTTTGTGCCATAGTAGCACACTTTGAAAGATCCAATGTAATTTAACTATTTAAGATTCTTATTTACAATACATCTTTAATTTCACACATTCCTCTACAACAACAGGATTTCCTATATGCATATTATATATTTTAACTAAGAAGTTTTAAATAATCAAAAATAACAATACAGTTATACTTGCCTGGTCCGGCAATTGCTGCTAACATGTCCAAAAGTAAGTGTACCTGCCTTGGCGACAGGAATAGATGAATAGAGTCTATCTGTCCATCAATATCCAACTTTGGGGAAAAAAAAAATTCCAGATGAATATAACTTCATCACCACAACTCCCAGGTGAGATGGATACTGATTATTTAGTCTCCTAAGACGCTCTCTACTTATTCTCAGTCTAAATGAAAAGACCTAAAGGCCACCAAACTCATCCTAAGAGGGAAAATCCTCCTGAGAAATTCCATGTCGGCAAGTCCAATGTTTATACTTTTTGTGTCTTTACGTTTTCTGAGTACTTAAGGTATTTGAGGAGGCTTTAAGACACAGTCTCCAAGAAAGAATATTAAGACAGCAGTAGTACAGTATTCACTTCTACCATTATTTCAAAAGACCCAAATCATAATCTTAAAGCTTGATTCAAAAGAAATAAAGTTGGCTTTCATAAGTCCACGGGTAACACTCCTTAACAGAGCAAGTAAGGGCGTTCTCTGCGAACCGCATGCCCCTCTGAGTGCTCACTGTGTCTCACACAGCCCGCCCTCCACTGGGCACGGAGTATAAGACCCAGCAGAAATGCCAATGGTGAAGAGTGCTCAGGTGGACTTCCCTTCTCTTTTCCAACTCCAACCATTTTTCCCATCCCAGTCGCACCCTGATTCCTGGGGAGTATATTCTGACAAAAGCAATTACCTTATTTTCTATATCACATTCTAAAATGCTGAATATGCCTGCCTTACTTTTCATTCACTCCCTCTTATTTTAATACTAATTATTATCATGCCACTTTGCCGTTTTTAAATAATTCAATTAATAAAACATGTTTATATTTGTTAAATGATATCTTCTCAGGAGAAAAATTTCTTCCCATGCTAAAAACAAAAGATAAAATACACTACACAGTGACTATAAGACATGTCCATGATCTAAGAATATATAATACATTCTCCAATAATAATCATTATCATCTTTTTTTTTTACTATTGGGGCATTATGTTAACTGCTTTTACTGTACTTCCTCTCATTCTTAATGCTGTTCCTGCTTTATAGATGAGGAAACAGGCTCACGAAGATTAAGTGACTTGCACAAGGCCACCTAACAGATCCAGAGCCAGGATTTTAACCTCAGCTGACCCGATGGAGAGCCCTCGCTTCTCCTGTGGCATGCATGCTCTCTGGTCTGCCCACAGAGGACTTGTTTTATGGGCCTCCTTACTGACTGCTGACATCACAGGCCATGATTCGGCAAGGAGTTGAGGCTGGGGAAAATGGGAAAATCTATTTCTGGTTATATACCAATTTTAAAATTGTTTTTTAACTTCTTAATATTGAAAACAACTTCTGACCTTTACTAGAATGAACAACCAAGAGTTTCATTTCTAATTTTCATATAAATATCACTAGCATGTTCTGAGTTTGGTATACATAGAAAAAAGTGTATATTGCTTTCCTCTGAAAATATAAAAGATGAAATGTAAAAACTAAACAAATTTCAAACTTAATGTAACACAGTAATTGAAACACAATGCCTGTAAATTCAACATGAGCAAGCCCCTATTTTTGTATACAATGCATTCCTAAAAACATGCTAAAACTGAATATGTGAAACAGCAGACTTAATACTTTTTGAGATGGGTACTAGTTCAGAGAACTAAAAAACACATGAAATCTTCCCTAACATTTTGAACCCACAGTTGAAAATTTTAAACCTAATGAATACAGGAAAGAACCAAAGACTGTCACTTTAAGCACTTCCAACCCGTGCCATCTCTGTCTATACCGCATTAAGTGTATGCGATTTATGCTTCTCAGTGCTAGTATCCAGAACTTTTATTTTCCCATTTAGCACTCATTTTCATTATTTAAGAGAAAACGTACTCAAACACTCAAATTGTTACACAAAAATTCGACATACGCAAGGATAGTAGTATCTCCAAATATCAAACACTGGCAAGCAACAATGCTACCATGCAATAGTTCCATAGTTCACCTGTCACCTAATATACAGATGTCCAGAAGTAACACCTAAAAGTCATTCATACAAATCAATATATAATGTACAACAGTTTGGGTCTGCACAAAGATCAAATACACAAATGTTGAAGACTATCTATAATTAATCAAAACAGAACTATAAAAGTGATTGCTATGATTCTTCCTTAGAGGCATGGGTGTATTTGTTTCCCAAGGATGTTCCCACAGCAAGGGATTCCCCACAGTGTTTACACATACCTAGGGCTTTCTGCTCCATTAACAATCCCATCATGTTATTTTATAAAGAGCATTAAGACCTGGTGAAAGGGTTCCATACCACCTGAAGTAGAGCAATGGACTAAGAGAAGGAGGGTAATCAGTAGCAGTCCTCCTCCTCCAACTCTAGTCAGCCATTCCAATCCAAGAAAGGACTCCTGGGAACCTTCAATCCTCTGAAAACCTTTTTATGCACATTCACATGGACTCAGTGGCTCCTTCCTCTCTGTTCCCACAGCAATTTCTATACCCTTATTATATCTTTTATTAAGGTAAAGACTGTATTCCACTCATCTCTGCATCTGTCCCAAGAATTTGCACAAGGCCTGGCATACATGTATTAGTTAGATCAGTGAATAAACAAATGAATAAATCCTGCTATCTTAATTTAAACATTTTTATAGAGATTATATAGAAAATTAATTTTCAAAGTCTGAGAATAACACTTGACAAATACATCTTTAACTGACTAAATAAATGCCAAATTCCCTGATTCTCCAGCAGACTGTTCAATATTGGTCCTTAAGAAACAAGTGCAGCTGTCTTTATTATAGTATTTACAAGCTATGAGACATCATGAAACAATCTCTTTTCATAAACAGTATGCAACTACAAAAACTCATTCTAGTCAAAATATACAGAGATGGACATTTTTACATACATATAATTAAACATCTTCTACAGTCAACTTCTTGCTTACCAAATCTCTTCTCTTTAAAACATTTAATTTTATGATAGAAAGATTCTTTAATACATTCCTAGTTATCTCTGAACTAATGAATGTTTTTGAACTCCTAGAATACAGGAAAATGAGTGCAGGAAGCAGCTCTAAAACGCAAGCTGAAGCAAAAGGGCACCACAGCCCCACATGACTTTGTGACCCAAGGACAGAGAGCCTGCTCAGATTAAAACTGCTGACTCCAGGGCAGCAGGCACCCCAGCTACAACATAATCTAGAGTATGGGTCAATGCAGAGATTTAAGAACACTTGTAGTTTTGTTTTTTGCTACAGAAAATGAAATACTCACCTTTGCTCCAGGAAGTACTTCATTCTGTTTCAGTGTGAGACTCAACTCCAACCTACCAATCAGCCCTCCAATCTGTACTGGGTCAGCGGGTGCTACCTCTGGTAAATTTCTAGTTAGTTGAGGGTGTGGCTCATAAACAATTTTGGGATTCCAGCTAGGTGACAGCTTTGGCTCAGTTTCCTACAATAATGCAATAAGAACAAAGTAATTCTTCAAAATACTTTAGCATAAATAAACTGAAATGCACAATACAAATGTCAACCTAAAGAGAATAAAATATTTGACATGCACAATTGTATTATGCAAAAATGGATAAGCCAGTATTTTGGAGCTAGCCTGAAACACAGCAGTATATTAGCATAGTACTCTGGTAGTAAAGGAAAATTATGGAAAAGGATATTATGAAGAAAACAACTATCTGCTCAAATTATAGCAGTAAGAAAACTTAATTACACTCTATAAGAAAATCTGATTTGCAAAATAATGTAAAAAGTAAATTATGGAATGTCTGATTTAGAAAAGGACTCTCTACTCTTAAAAAGGACTCCCAGAGTTCCTTAACTATAAAGCTTCTGAAAGCTTTATAAAGCTTTATATAATGATTGGTAAGATAAATTTTCAGCAATACATTCATTATGTAAGGTAAATGGGACCACTGCTTGATTTCCTACTTTTACTGTAAAAGAACATTATATGTTTATATATCATTTTCCCCCAAGACATAGCATCCAATGCTTCTCTATCAAATTAATATACAGCACTATGAAAAGCATTAATTATGAGTATTTTAAAAGTCTATGAAATATACATCCCCATTACTGAAAATTTGTATTAACTTCCAGATCAGACAGAAACTCATTAACACATATTGTATATCCTGACAAAATATAATAGCCCTCACTTAAACCTTTTAAAACTGTATGAATTCATTTTTGGTTTTCTGGTTTTTGTTTTTCATACCGCTGGTGCAGTTGAACACACTGGGGAAGATTTTGCTGATGCAGAAAACTCATCCCAGAAAAGAGACACTCCAGAGAGCTGAAGTGACTTGTGAGCAAAAGCTGAGGGCTGGTGCACATTGATTCCTGAGGGCTCATCAGCAGTCTCATCACAGTACACGGTCCTGGACGTCAACAACAAAAAGAGTATTGCATAAAATACCTAGGAAAACCTACTGACAATCAGAAGAAATGCACAGAGCTTTTAAAATTAAGCAGATTTTTCAGGTGTTGGCACATGCCTGTAATGTGGGTCAGTATTACCACACTTTACTTCAGTAAATGTTTTGATGAAGAGACCTTAACCCCAAGGAGGGTAACTTTATAAGGCTCCTAAACTTGGGGAAACAATTCTTGTACTCCCTCACAAACATTCCTTGATAACAGTAAAGCAGCACTGAGTTCCAAGTAACAATTCTGGCATAAATGATACCACTTGAATTCTTAGGATTAGTCTAAGAGTTCTTATGACTAATCTCAGTTGAAACAAAATACAGAATATAGTTCTTAGTGCATGAGTTTTTAGATATTTTTAATATACCATATAAGGTAATGTAAGCTAATCTCAAAGATCTGTTAATAATACCTGCTTCACTTTCTGTGAAAAACAGAAAGCATAATGTATCTGCTTAAAATTTAGTAGAGGCCCCAACAGATCCATACACAAAGTGTCTTTGATGCTCAGTGTAGATACTTCATTCTGCTTATTTCTGTTGGCAGTTCATACGCCATTAAGACACAGATGTACAGTCACTACCTCAAATCAACTCAGGAGTATGTATGTAGATCAGTCCCTCTCTTAGAGCTATTTATAGGGCCTCCAAGTGTGCATACCTAGAAAACTAAGTGATGTGTTAATATATTTGTAAGTAAATCATTATGGCACATACTGACCTTAAAATACCCTCACAGAATCCTCAAAATAAAAAACAAAAAACAGTAATCTTAGCCCTTCTCACTAAAGCAGCACTTAGATTAAGCACAGGAAAGCAAAAAGGACTTTCACATTAAGGACACATGCCTAAATATGCATTGCTCCTATGAAAAAACTCCAGCCGAAGTGCCTCAAATTTGCAGCACTCAAATATTATTTTTATTTGATATTAACTAAAAAAGAATAACTTGTTTTGAATTTAACATAGCATTATATATAGTTACATCCAACTGGTACTTTTAATTTTCAATAATGGTATTAGAACATACTTTGGAAAGCAGCATTTTACTTTGAAATTAGGAAATCTATTAATTTAATATCATCACCTCTAATCTCCAAAAAACATCATGAAATCTAATGAGAGAGTTAGATTTTATTATTTATAAAGGAAATGAATAGGTTGTTTTCAGATATTAAGAAGTCTTACCTTTCTATTCGAATTTCAAGTGCAGTTCCAGTTTTGGAATTTTCTGGCACATGTTCAATTCTCAAGACAGTGTCTATAAAAGTGACTTTTACTCTTCTTAGTACTAGAGTAAACAGGTAACCATCAACATGAGACTATATGTATACTAAATAAAAACTTCTAATGAAAGGAATAAATACTAAATTAGTTTAATCAGAATTTACAAAATAAAAAAGCTGAATTTCTTTGCCTAAAAATCCCCAAATCCTGAGTTTTATAATAAATATTTTGCCTTACTGAGTATTTGGCCAGGTTATATGTCAATAGACACATGGATCAATGACTAGGACCATCTACTGAATTCTAATCTCCTCATTATACAAGAAAATAAAAGAAAAGGAGAAACTAGGGTACAAAGAACATGAAATAAAATTTAGTATTTAAAATAACTTCAATTCTAAAGTTCTGAATTGAGAACAGTAATCGTTTTAAAAATCACTCCAATGGATTTTCCTTATACCAGGCTTACTAAATTAAGTACTAAATAATTAAATAAAATCTAAAATTTTTAAAAATACTCAATAACACCAAACCTGTTTCAATGGTTTCAGCAAACTTTTCAAGTCCTTCAAAAGGCTGGGATCCTTCTCCTTGTTCATCTGTTAGTTTCTGGCTAAGACATTCTTTTGCCAACTGCATACTGCTAGTCATGAAACTTGACCAATACATAGGCTCAGTACCAGTTGCTGCAGAAAATATAGATTAATCCTAAATAATTTCTCATAGTTAAAGCCATTTCTTAAAACAGCACATTTCAAATACATAAATTCTTAACCCACAAGATATTTAACATCACATTGTTACCAAGGGATACAATATTCTAGAAATTACTTGAGATTTAAACATCACCTTGCAATAACTAAGAAAAAAGACCACTGAAAAATATCCAGAGACATGTGTTCTCACTACATGCCAAATATTAATTCAAGTATTCATTCAACAAGTACTCGGCAGATATTTAGAAATGCATAGTACTATTCAAAACACTGTAGAGCAAGAGTCAACAAACTTTTTCTGTAAAGGGTCAGATAATAAATATTTCATCCTTTGTTGGCCATTTGGTCTCTATCATGACTACTCAATTGCCTCACTCTAGTGCAGAAGCAGCCAGAAAGAATAAATAAATGAATGAGTAATGGTGGTGTTACAATAAAAATTTATTACAAAAACAGGTGACAAACCAGATTGGCCTACAGGCCACAGTTAAATGACCCAGCTGTAGGGGATAGAAAAATTAAAAATTACTAATTCTGCCCTCAGAGAGCCTACAATATAGTGGAGGAAATGAGATATGATTAAGAAGAATTAGTAGGTAACTACTGAATGTCAACAGAAAATATTCTGACAGCTAAGAGAAGAGGTTAACTCTTCTAAAGCTCAGGGAAGTAACAGGAAATCTGATAGAGACAGGAGCTGACCTAGGCTTTAGAAGGTTAGTATAAATGTAGATAACAAAGAAGAGCATCTTCAGATGAAGGAATGCATGAACTATGAAAAATCCTTTCATGGTTGAAAGTATTCCCTTGATGAGGGAATACTTCCTTAAATTATTCAAACCAAATTGACATAGATTGCCAGAACTACTGCCTTCCAAAATGGAATTTAATAGAATTTCTTCTAATAGAATATTTGTAAAGTAAGGGAAAAATGTTTAACTTCCCATAAGAAAGTATTATATCTATTCATCATGCTTAAAAGATAAAATATTCTTGTTAAATACCAGATTATTAAAGAGGATTATTAAGGATTATTACTCCATACACAGATTAAATTTTCAAAATACAAGTGCCATGAGTAGGGAGAGGTTGGGGGGTCTGAAGTAGGTGAAGGTGATTAGGAAGTAAAAACTCGCAGTTATAAAATAAATAAGTCATGTGGATATAATACACAGCATAGGGAACTTAGTGAATAATACTGAAATAACTTTGCATGGTGACAGATGGTGACTGGATTTATTATGAGGATCATTTCATCAGGCATAAAAATATTGAATCACTATGATGTACACCTGAAATTAATAGGATATTGCATGTCAATTATCATCAATAAAAAAATACAGGTGCTATAATTCTAGTAAACATAATTTAAACTTTGGTGTTTCAGATAGTAGTAGGATTATAATTCTTCCAGTATATGTTTGTAAACATCACTTGTCATTGAGCAGAATTTAAGATGACTTAACATCATGACTTCAGGGGTTTATAACACACACACTAGACTGCCTGGGTTCAGATCCCATCTTCAGCACTTAGCTAGTTATGACCTTGGACAAGCTTCTAAACTTATCTGTGCTTCAATTTCCTGTTCTGTAAAATGGAGATTATAAAAATTATCTATTGCAAAGAGCCATTGTGAAGATAATATTTGTAAAGCACTTAGAAAGGTATCTGGTATGCAAGGAAGCACTTCCTACAGGTTTGATAAATCAGAAAACACTTATGTAATTAAAGCTACCACACTCACAATACTTCTAAACAATGACTTACTCTGGCTTTAAAACGTTTCCCTCCCAAGGTTTCCTTTTGAAAATTTTCAATCCCAAGGAAGAGGTGAAAGAATAGTACAATGAGCAATACCCTGAACCTAGATTCACAAAGATTCTATGCACATACACAGTCTCACACTTTTGCTCAACTATTTGAAGGGAAATTTGCAGACATAACACTCATGCCTAAATACCACAGCATGTTGTAACTCCTAAGAACAAAAACATTCTGCAAAAGCTCAATACCATTAGCACCCCAAGAAATGTCACACTGACACATTATCTATACTATATGTATTCCATACACAAATTTCCTCACATGCCCCAGTAACCTTTCATAGAGAAAACAACCAGGAATATAAATAGCAATTATTCACATCTTTAGTTTCCTTTAATCTGAAAAGTTCCTCCACCTGTCTTGTGTTTCATAACACTGATATTTTTTAAGAGTACCAAACAGTTAGTTTATAGAATTTCCCTTCTTTTGGATGTGGCTCCTTCCTTCTACTTTTTTTTTTAATAGTTTTTTTTGGTATCATTAACCTACAATTACATGTGCAATATTATGGTGATTAAACTAACCCCTTCATCAGGTCCCCCCCACCAACTCCATTACAGTCACTGTCCATCAGCATAGTGAGATGCTATAGAATCACTACTTGTCTTCTCTGAGTTCTACAGCCCTCCCCGTGCCCCCCCAACATTACGTCTGCTAATCATAATGCCCCTTTTTCCCCCTTGTCCCTCCCTTCCCACCCATCATCCCCAGTCCCTTTCCCTTTGGTAACTATAAGTCCGTTCTTGGGTTCTGTGAGTCTGCTGCTGTTTTGTTCCTTCAGTTTTTTTCTTTGTTCTTATACTCCACATATGAGAAAAAATCATTTGGTCCTTGTCTTTTTCGGCTTGGCTTATTTCACTGAACATAATACCTTCTAGCTCCATCCATGTTGTTGCAAATGGTAGGATTTGTTTTCTTCTTATGGCTGTATAATATTCCATTGCGTATATGTACCACCTCTTCGTTACCCATTCATCTACTGATGGACACTTAGATTGCTTCCATTTCTTGGCTATTGTAAATAGTGCTGTGATAAACATAGGGGTGCACCTGTCTTTTTCAAACTGGGCTGCTGCATTCTCAGGGTAAATTCCTAGGAGTGGAATTCCTGGGTCAAATGGTATTTCTATTTTGAGTTTTTTGAGGAACCGCCATACTGCTTTCCACAATGGCTGAACTAATTTGCAGTCCCACCAGCAGTGTAGGAGGGTTCCCTTTTCTCCACATCCTCGCCAACATTTGTTGTTGTTTGTGTTTTGGATGTTGGCCATCCTCACTGGTGTGAGGTGATATCTCACTTGGTTTTAATCTGCATTTCTCTGATGGTTAGTGATGTGGAGCATCTTTTCATGTGCCTGCTGGCCATCTGAGTCTCTTCTTTGGAGAAGTGTCTATTCATGTCCTCTGCCCTTTTCTTAATCGGATTATTTACTTTATGTTTGTTGAGGTGTGTGAGTTCTTTATATATTTTGGATGCCAACCCCTTATCGGATATGTCATTTATGAATATATTCTCCCATACTGTAGGATGTCTTTTTGTTCTACTGATGGTGTCCTTTGCTGTACAGAAGCTTTTCAGCGTGATATATCCCACTTGTTCATTTTTGCTTTTGTTTCCCTTGCCCGGGGAGATATGTTCATAAAGAAGTCGCTCATGTTCATGTCTAAGAAATTTTTGCATATGTTTTTTTCTAAGAGTTTTATGGTTTCATGACTTACATTCAGGTCTTTGATCCATTTTGAGTTGACTTTTGTGTATGGGGTTAGATACTAGTCCAGTTTCATTCTCTTACATGCAGCTGTTCAGTTTTGCCAACACCAGCTGTTGAAGAGGCTGTCATCTCCCCATTGTATATCCAAGGCCCCTTCATCAAATATTACTTGACTGTATATGTTTGGGTTAATGTTTGAATTTTCTATTCTGTTCCACTGGTCTGTGGGTCTGTTTCTGCGCCAATAACAAATAGTCTTGATTACTGTGGCTTTGTAGAGCTTGAAGTAGAGCTTGAAGTAGAGCTTGAAGTCAGGGAGCGTAATTCCCCGTTTTATTCCTCCTTCTCAGGATTGCTTTGGCTACTCGGGGTCTTTTGTGGTTCCATATGAATTTTAGAATTATTTGTTCCAGTTCATTGAAGAAAGCTGTTGGTAGTTTGATAGGGATTGCGTTGAATCTGTAGATTGCTTTAGGTAGTATAGCCATTTTGACAATATTTATTCTTCCTAGCCAAGAGCATGGGATGCATTTCCATTTGTTAGTGTCCTCTTTAATTTCTCTTAGGAGTGTCTTGTAGTTTTCAGAGTACAGGTCTTTCACTTCCTTCGTTAGGTTTATTCCTAGGTATTTTATTCTTTTTGATGCAATTGTGAATGGAATTGTTTTTCTGATTTCTCTTTCTGTTAGTTCATCATTAGTGTATAGGAAAGCAACAGATTTCTGTGTGTTAATTTTGTATCCTGCAACTTTGCTGAATTCAGATATTAGTTCTAGTAGTTTTGGAATGGAATCTTTAGGGTTTTTTATATACAGTATCATGTCATCTGCAAATAGTGACAATTTGACTTCTTCTTTACCAATCTGGATGCCTTGTATGTCTTTGTTTTGTCTGATTGCCATGGCTAGGACCTCCAGTACTATACTGAATAACAGTGGAGAGAGTGGGCATCCCTGTCTTGTTCCCGATCTTAGAGGAAAAGCTTTCAGCTTCTCACTGTTAAGCATGATGTTAGCTGTGGGTTTGTCATATATGGCCTTTATGATGTTGAGGTACTTGCCGTCTATATGCATTTTGTTGAGAGTTTTAATCAGGAATGGATGCTGAATTTTGTCAAATGCTTTTTCAGCATGTATGGAGATGATCATGTGGTTTTTGTTCTTCTTTTTGTTGATGTGGTGGATGATGTTGATGGATTTTCGAATGTTGTACCATCCTTGCATCCCTGGGATGAATCCCACTTGGTCATGGTGTATGATCCTCTTGATGTATTTTTGGATTCGGTTTGCTAATATTTTGTTGAGTATTTTTGCATCTACGTTCATCAGGGACATGGGTCTGTAATTTTCTTTTTTGGTGAGGTCTTTGCCAGGTTTTGGTATTAGAGTGATGCTGGCTTCATAGAATGAGTTTGGAAGTATTCCCTCCTTTTCTGTGTTTTGAAAAACTCTAAGGAGAATGGGTGTTATTTCTTTTCTGTATGTCTGGTAGAATTCAGAGGTGAATCCATCTGGTCCAGGGTTTTGTTCTTGGGTAGTTTTTTGATTACTGATTCAATTTCATTGCTGGTGATTGGTCTGTTTAGTTTTTCTGTTTCTTGCTTGGTCAGTCTCGGGAGGTTGTATTTTTCTAAGAAGTTGTCCATTTCTTCTATGTTTTCCAGCTTGTTAGCATATAGATTCTCATAATATTCTCTTATAATTCTTTGTATTTCTATGGGGTCTGTCATTATTTTTCCTTTCTCATTTCTGATTCTGTTTATGTGTGTAGATTCTCTTTTTCTCTTAATGAGTCTGGCTAGGGGTTTATCTATTTTGTTTATTTTTTCAAACAACCAGCTCTTGGTTTTATTGATTTTTTCTATTGTTTTCTTCTTCTCAATTTTATTTATTTCTTCTCTGATCTTTATTATGTCCCTCCTTCTGGTGACTTTGGGCCTCATTTGTTCTTCTTTTTCCAATTTCAGTAATTGTGTCTTTAGACTATTCATTTGGAAATGTTCTTCTTTCTTTAAATAGTCCTGGATTGCAATATACTTTCCTCTTAGAACTGCCTTTGCTGCGTCCCACAGAAGTTGTGGCTTTGTGTTGTTGTTGTCATTAGTCTCCATATATTCTTTGATTTCTGTTTTGATTTGGTCGTTAACCCATTGATTAATTAGAAGAATGTTGTTAAGTCTCCATGTATTTGTGAGCCTTTTTGATTTCTTTCTAGAATTTATTTCTAGTTTTATACCTTTGTGATCTGAAAAGTTGGTTGGTAGTATTTCAATATTTTTGAAGTTACTGAGGTTCTTTTTGCAGCCTAGAGAAGAATGTGTATCCTGCTGTGTTTGGGTGCAGAGTTCTATAGATATCTGTTAGGTCCATTTGTTCTAGTGTGTTGTTCAGTGCCTCTGTGTCTTTACTTATTCTCTGTCTGGTTGATCTGTCCTTTGGAGTGAGTGGTGTGTTGAAGTCTCCTAAAATGAATGCATTGCTGTCTATTTCCTCCTTTAATTCTGTTAGTATTTGTTTCACATATGCTGGCGCTCCTGTGTTAGGTACATATATATTTATAATGGTTATATCTTCTTGTTGGACTGGCCCCTTTGTCATTAAGTTATGTCCTTCTTTATCTCTTGTTACTTTCTTCGTTTTGAAGTCTATTTTGCTTGATACACTACTGCAACACCTGCTTTTTTCTCCTTGTTGTTTTCATGAAATATCTTTTTCCATCCCTTCACTTTTAGTCTGTGTATGTCTTTGGGTTTAAAGTGAGTCTCTTGAAGGCAGCATATAGATGGGTCTTGTTTTTTTATCCATTCAGTGACTCTGTGTCTTTTGACTGGTGCATTCAGTCCATTTACATTTAGGGTGATTATGGATAGGTATGTACTTATTGCCATTGCAGGCTTCAGATTCATGGTTACCAAAGGTTAAAGGTTAACTTCCCTACTATCTAAAAGTCTAACAACTAACTTAATATGCTATTACAAACACAAAATAAAGGTTCTGTTTTTGTTTGTTTGTTTGTTTCCTCCTTTTTCTTTCTATTCCATTCTTTATATATTAGGTATCATATTCTGTACTGTTTGCCTATCCCTTAATTGACTTTGGGAATAGTTTATTTAATTTTGCATTTTCTTAGTAATTAGCTGTTCTATTTTCTTTACTGTGGTTTTATTACCTCTGGTGACAGCTATTAATCTGTAGGAACACTTCCATCTATAGCAGTCCCTCCAAAATACACTGTAGAGATGGTTTGTGGGAGGCCAATTCTCTCAGCTTTTGCTTATCTGGGAATTGTTTAATCCCTCCTTTAAATTTAAATGATAATCTTGCTGGATAAAGTAATCTTGGTTCAAGGCCCTTCTGCTTCTGCATTAAATACATCATGCCACTCCCTTCTGGCCTGTAAAGTTTCTGCTGAGAAGTCTGATGATAGCCTGATGGGTTTTCCTTTGTATGTGATCCTATTTCTCTGTCTGGCTGCTTTTAATAGTCTGTCCTTATCCTTGATCTTTGCCATTTTAATTACTATATGTCTTGCTGTTGTCTTTCTTGGGTCCCTTGTGTTGGGAGATCTGCGCACCTCCATGGCCTGAGAGACTATCTCCTTCCCCACATTGGGGAAGGTTTCAGCAATCACCTCCTCAAAGACACTTTCAATCCCTTTTTCTGTCTCTTCTTCCTCTGGTACCCCTATAATGCGAATATTGTTCCATTTGGATTGGTCACACAGTTCTCTCAATATTCTAACATTCCTATAGATCCTTTTTTCTCTCTGTGCCTCAGCTTCTTTGTATTCCTCTTCTCTAGTTTCTATTTCATTTATTGTCTCCTCCACCATATCCAATCTGCTTTTAATACCGTCCATTGTGTTCTTCAATGATTGGATCTCTGACCGGAATTCATTCCTGAGTTCTTGAATATCTTTCCATACCTCCATGAGCATGTTAATGATTTTTATTTTGAACTCCCTTTCAGGGAGAGTCATAAGGTCCATATCATTTAAATCTTTCTCAGGAGTTGTGTTCATAATTTTACTCTGGACCAGGTTCCTTTGGCTTTCATATTTGTGTATGGCGCCCTCTAGTGCCCAGAAGCTCTACTCTCTGGAGCTGCTCAGCCCCTGAAGCAATGCGGGGATTGTAGGGGAGTGGTATTGGTGCCTCAGGGGAGGAAAGGGCTGTTTGCTGGTTCCTGGCTGCTATGCCTGTCTCCACTGCCTGAACCAGTGGGCTGAGCACACAGGTATAAGCCTCTGTGCTTTGCGTTTTTAGTTGCTGTAGACAGATCTTCCCTCTGGCTGGCCTAACACCAGGGAAGGATTTCCCGGTTTGCAAGCCCGGTGGGGCTGGCCAGAAGAAAGGCGCACTAGTCTGCCTGTCACAGAAGGGGTTCTTGGAGCTGTGTAGGCAGCCAGGGAGCTGGAGCACCTGAAGATCGTGAAAGCTCCCAACCTGCTGGGCAGAGTGCACCTGGACAATTTTGTCTGCCTGTCCTTTCTCCTGAGCAGTAAGCTCCATGCAATCCTTGCCCCTTTAGCAGCCCTCTTGCTAAGGGCTTCTTTGTTAGGAAGTCTCTCAGACTGCCCGCCTTTCTTTTGTCCCCAAGCAGCTGGGTATGGATCCCTGCTTTCACAACAGCTGGAATCTTAGTCTCTCCAGGAATTCTGCCTGTCTTAGCTTTCCAACCCCCTAATTACAAGAGTATCATGCAAGCACCATGAAATGTAGGTTTGTGCTCCCAGAGCAGATCTCCAGAGTTAGGTATTCAGCAGTCCCACATCTCCACTCCCTCCCTGCTCTGTTCCTGTTCCTCCTGCAGGTGAGCTGGGGTGGGGGAAGGGCTTGGATCCCTCAGGACCACAGCTTTAGTATGGTACCCTTTTCCGTGAGGGCTGCTCTTGTCTCCAGATGTGTGCAGTTTGTTGCAGTCCTCTTTCCTGCTGCTCTTTCAAGAGTAGTTGTAGTAGATTTATTTTCATATTATATGAAGTTTTAGGAGGAAGCCTCTGTCTCACCTCTCACGCCGCCATCTTTAATCTCTCATTTGTTGATTTTTATGGTGTCTTTAGCCAGACAGAATCTCTCCTGCCCTGAAATTAAACAGATATTCTCCTATAATTCTTCCTTATAATTTATAGATTTTAAAAATTAAATTCTTCAGTTATTTTATGGTGTGAGGTCGGGATCTACTTTTATTTTCTTCCAGGTAGATAGCCCACTGTGCCAATATCATTTGTTAATGCAAGACTTAGTACCACTCCATTAAAAAAATACATAAATGGCTAACTTAAAAAATTGGCAAAAGGTTGGAATATGCATTTCACTGAGAAGGAAGTGGACACCAATATATATATATATGAAACAAAAATACTATATACCACTTTATTAAAGAATATAACCAAAACAATCATGTGATACTGGTTTTTGCCTATCATATTGGCAAATATTTTAACATTTAATCATTTTTAGTAAGAGTAAAGGCATGGAAAAAAGGCAACTCCTGAGGTTATTGGTGAAATTATAAGTATATACAGCCCTTCTGGAGGCAGTTTAGCAGTACCAGTTAGAATTTTACATGTGCATATCCTTTAAACTAATATTCTTCATTCTAAATATTTGTCATGGAGAAATTCTCAACATATACACAAATGAATGTATACAAGAGTATCAGTTGCACTATTTTATTGGTGAAAAAAACAAAAAACTGAAAACCATCTAAATTGTAGTGGAATATGATAGACCCATAGATACCATATATCACGGAGAAAAATGAGCTACATCAGTAGTATATTAATATGAAAAGATGTCCACTATATAGTAAGTGAAAAATGTGCATTGTCTATATATATATATAAATTTCTGCCATTCTTGTAAGAATAAAATCTCCAAGCCATTATATAACTAACAACTTTAACTCCTTGCTGTTTCTTCAAATAAAGTTTTAATCGACTGAAGTAAAACACACATACAGAAAATTACACAGGGAACACACCTGTGTTACCATCACCCAGATCAAGAAATAAAACCATTATGTTGGAGTCTGGAGTGCAAGAGAAAGGTCTAGGCTAAAGCTACAGGTTTGGGAGTTAGCATAGGAGAGTAATTCAATAATTGTCGGTATTGGGTAAGACCATCCAAGGAAAGGGTGGAAAGTGAAAACTGCAGAGGGCTGAGGAGTTGGGGTGCATTCAGATTTAAGGGATGGAGAGAGTAAGCTGGGTCTGCAAAGGTGAGCCAGAGGATGCCAGCTGTAAGCAGAGAACGAGGTGGGGTTCCTTAGTGAGGTACTTTATATCCTAGGATCATGCCACTCCAGCCACAAGTGAGGGGACCAGAGGTGCCCACGGCACCAAGGGAGCTCCCTGTATTGGTCACCCTCGTCCCTCTGGGTCACACACACACACAGGCGCATGGAGTAGTAAATCGAAACAGAAACAGAGAAGGCAGTAACAAAAGTGTGACAGCGAAGAAACCATGAGTTGGAGGTAAGAGGCCGAAAACTGGGCAGCGTCGAAGAGTCTGAGGACCATCAGCAAGGCAGCCACCACAGGTGGGGCAAAGTCCTCTGGGAACCCGAGGCAATTTTCCGCCTGGAGCTGCGAACCTTCCCTTCTCTGGAAGCCTGTGTTTCCATGTCCTTCCTGTCCTCAGCATGGGCCCTCACCGCGATGACCCAGGGTGGCCCCAGGGCCCGGGCATGGTGTCTGAGTCACCCTTCCTGTCATACCCTTTTTATTTCCTTGGGGCCACTGCCTCGGTGCTGCTAGCCCTTGGGCTCCGGAGCGCATAAATCATTCCTGCTGTGGAAACCCGTCTGGGGCAAGGAGCTGCCGGCTCTGCCAGGCCCTGCTGCCGGAGCTGCCCCGGTAAGTGCCCCTGTCCCCAGGACCAACCGCTCTCCCTTGACATTCACTCCACTTCCTGCTTCTTTTTATCCCGTCTTACCAGAACCCTGTGGGCAGGGCCCCCAGGGCATAAATGCAGTGATGAGCCAGGGAGCCGGGTGGGCTGGGGGTGGCTGAGAATGCCTGGTCTCTGCCTAATCATCAGAATGCCTCTTTCTTTGTGTCCCAGGTTCCAGGGCTGCCAGCGAGTCTCCTGTGTCCTGCCCCATGCACCTGTGCCTCAGCCCCGACTGGGCCCTGCAGCAGCCCCCGCAGGCTGGCCCAGGGGACCTGTTGCCCCAGATGGCCTGCTGCTCCTGCCTGGCACGACCTTCGGAACTACAGAGGCCCAGGAAGCCAGTGGTGTTTGTGGACACCAGGGGGCTGTCATTGACGTCCGTGCACAGGTTTGAAGATGCTGTGGGAACAGACTCCCAAGAGGGATCACGTGGCACATCCAGCTTCACGGGCCTGCACCACCCAGCCCCTGCGAGCCAACTGCCAAGGCTCTGGCCTCCTGGCACCAGCAGGACTCGGGTTTCGGGGCTCCTGCAGCTGTGAGCATGGCAGTTTCTAGAAGCCGAGCAGGTGCACATTACCTCTGATACCTGGGGCTCCCTCCGAGACGTGCCCTATGCTCCCCCGGGCCTCGTGAAGGCGGCGCAGACCAGCGTCGACTTCCAGGGGGTGTGAGTGCTGGTCCTGCACACACCCTCCAGTTCTGCTTCTCCAGTGTGCTCAGCAGCTTTATGGGGCCAATGACCAAGGGCCGAACTATTGCCTAGTGCCCAGGTCACAGGCCTACTCATCAGAATGAAACTGAACCCCAGTGAGGGCCCACGCACAGAGCCGGCACTGCATCTGTGGTGACGTCTGCCGGAAAGGCAGAGCTTGAATTCCTTGGCCAGCATGTGCCTACTTCCTCTGCTCTGGAATTGTAGGCAGACTTTTTCTGCTCCTGAATTCATAATTGGTAGACAGGACTGATGCAACTCCTACCCCAGAATGCCTTGGATGCCTAGCATTCTTCCCTCAGGATGACAGGCTCGCTTCCTGACCAAAGGGATGAGATTTCCTCTGGGAAGATGCTGGGAATGGCAACTGTTGCCCTTTGCAAGGAAGCCCTTGGAGTGTGGAAACAGGAAATGAGGAAACATAAATAAAGCTTTTATATGTAATTACTTAAAAGATCTGGCAGAGGGTGTCTATAAGGACTGTGTGGGTGTGTAGGAGAAGTCAGAGGGGTTGTTTGCATTGAAGCTAGGAGAATTGAGCACAGAAATATTGTTTAGTTTCCTGTCCATCTGGAAAGGGCCGGTTTTCTGGTAACTTGATTTCTGTGTGTTTATTTTGTATCCTGCAACTTTGCTGAATTCAGATATTAGTTCCAGTAGTTTTGGAGTGGAGTCTATAGGGTTTTTTATGTAATATCAACTCATGTCTTCAAGTTTTGCCAGAAGAAATGTTTGTTAAAGCATCTTTAAAGGTTCATGTTGTAAACACTTGACCTTTCCCCATCTTCAGTACATAAGAGTCTGGGAAAACTGTCTACCTCAAAATAGGTGTACTTAAAAACAAAACATTTTTAGCACTTGAGTACATTTTCAGTGTAATTTACCTAGACCCAGATGTCTGACCTTTGTTCCTGTGGCCCCTCAGTTTCCCTATTGTATTTATCAGCCCATATTGAAACTTCTTATGGAACTATTTGTCTGGGAAGGCTGGGACAGGACTGCTGTGTACATTGCTAGCCTCTGGGCGGGTCACCCCTGGGATGCTCAGAGCATATGGGCTGGAAAAATACATGAAGATTTGTGCCAGGTATGCTGCTAGAGCTTCAGTTTACAATGTTCTAAGATTGTGAGTCTCTGGAAAATTTTAACCTCTTTTCAGAGACTGCTTATTCTCTCAGATTCTCAGATTATTATTCATGGATGGAATTTTTTTTTAAAGCGTTGCTTTTTTAAAAAAATCTTTATCTCCTCTGATCCTTGACTTCTTGGGCTACATATGTTTGGGTCAGTGGCAGGCTACATAAATACAGTCATAGTGGTCAAGCAAGTAACATTCCCTTTATTTATTTCTCTCTAAAGGGCCTGCACTAGTGGAGTCCCTCTCTGTAAAACAGTGAGATGGCTAAAAGGCTAAAGATAGGAGGAAAACACAAGGCTCCCAGGGCCAGTGTGAACACAGCTGCCGCTACCTCATCTGATAAGGGATATTGTAACAGCCCCCTGTTTCCTACCCACCCAATCCAACCTTCTAGTCCTGACTCCATTAAAGGATGATCATGAGTTGATATTACATAAAAAACCCTAAAGACTCCACTCCAAAACTACTAGAACTAATATCTGAATTCAGCAAAGTTGCAGGATACAAAATAAACACACAGAAATCAGTTGCTTTCCTATACACTGACAATGAACTAACAGAAAGAGAAATCAGAAAAACAGTTCCATTCACAATTGCATCAAAAAGAATAAAACACCTAGAATAAACCTAATGAAGGAAGTGAAAGACCTATACTCTGAAAACTACAAGACACTCCTAAGAGAAATTAAAGAGGACACTAACAAATGGAAATGCATCCTATGCTCTTGACTAGTGAGAATAAATATTGTCAAAATGGCTATACTACCTAAAGCAATCTACAGATTCAATGCAATCCCTACCAAAATACCAACAGCTTTCTTCAATGAACTGGAACAAATAATTCTAAAATTCCTATGGAACCACAAAAGACCCCCAATAGCCAAAGCAATCCTGAGAAGGAGGAATAAAACAGGGGGAATTACACTCCCTGACTTCAAGCTCTACTACAAAGCCACAGTAATCAAGACAATTTGGTATTGGCACAAAAACAGACCCACAGACCAGTGGAACAGAATAGAAAATCCAAACATTAACCCAAACATATGCGGTCAATTAATATATGATAATGGAGCCTTGGATATACAATGGGGAGATGACAGCCTCTTCAGCAGCTGGTGTTGACAAAACTGGACAGCTACATGTAAGAGAATGAAACTGGACTACTGTCTAACCTCATACACAAAAGCAAACTCAAAATGGATCAAAGACCTGAATGTAAGTCATGAAACCATAAAACTCTTAAAAAAAAACATAGGCAAAAGTCTCTTGGAAATGAACATGAGTGACTTCATGAATGTATCTCCCCGGGCAAGGGAAACAAAAGCAAAAATGAACAAGTGGGACTATATCAAGCTGAAAAGCTTCTGTACAGCAAAGGACACCATCAGCAGAACAAAAAGACACCCTACAGTATGGGAGAATATATTCATAAACGACATATCCGATAAGGGGTTGACATCCAAAATATATAAAGAGCTCACACACCTCAACAAACAAAAGCAAATAATCCAATTAAAAAATGGGCAGAGGAGCTGAACAGACACTTCTCCAAAGAAGAAATTCAGATGGCCAACAGGCATATGAAAAGATGCTCCACATCCCTAATCATCAGATAAATGCAAATTAAAACCACAATGAGATATCACCTCACACAGTTACAATGGCCAACATCCAAAAGACAACCAACAACAAATGTTGGTGAGGATGTGGAGAAAGGGGAACCCTCCTACACTGCTGGTGTGAATGTAAACTAGTTCAACCATTGTGGAAAGCAGTATGGAGGTTCCTCAAAAAACTCAAAATAGAAATACCATTTGATCCAGGAATCCTACTCCTAGGAATTTACCTAAGAATACAGCAGCCCAGTTTGAAAAAGACATATGCACCCCTATGTTTATTGCAGCAGTATTTACAATAGCCAAGAAATGGAAGCAACCTAAGTGTCCATCAGTAGATGAATGGGTAAAGAAGATGTGGTACATATACACAATGGAATATTATTAAGCCATAAGAAGAAAACAAGTCCTACCATTTGCAACAACATGGATGGGGCTAGAGGGTATTATGCTCAGTGAAATAAGCCAGTTGGAGAAAGACGAGTATCAAATGATTTCACTCATCTGTGGAGTATAAGAACAAAGGAAAAAAAAACTGAATGAACAAAACAGCAGCCTACTCACAGAACCCAGGAATGGACTAACAGTTACCAAAGGGAAAGGGACTGGGGAGGATGGGTGGGAAGGGAGGGATAAGGGGGGAAAAGGAGCATTACAATTAGCACACATAATGTAGTGGGGGGGGGGACACGGGAAAGGCAGTATTTACAGAGAAGACAAGTAATGATTCTATAGCTTCTTACTATGCTGATGGACAGTGACTGTAATGGGGTATGTGGGTGGGACTTGATAATAGGGGGTCTAGTAACCAGAATGTTGTTCAAGTGATTGTATATTAACAATACCAGAATAAAAAAATAATAAATAAAATAAATAAAGAACGTGACTGTGGAAGGGAGGAGTTGTACAGCACACTTTATTCTACTGGGGAAAGGAGTGTCTTTTAAGAGCAGTACCCTCCCAGGTTCATAGCACTGTGGGCCATATACACAGCAAATACAATGACTGCAGAGGCACAGTTTGAGAAATTAGCTCAAAGTTGGAATGGGATGAAGTTGTGAACTTATCAGTGAGAACTTAAACATTGAGATCCCCTTCTTTTAATGGACTAGCCTTCATCAAGTTTTAAAAATTACTCACATAGTTTTTATAGTACAAGAATATTTTTATTCTAGAATGTGAAAACATTTTCAACAATAATCTAAGGACAGTCCAAATTCACAGTGACAAGGAATTTAGCATTGGATATAAAGCTGGTCATGCTATAGGCGTTAGGCCTACTCTGTAGATAAACCTGCTTTGTGTGTAACTTTCCAAGCATTACTTGTTCATTCAATCTCTCCCATTTGTATTCCTCCTGCCTAGAAATTGAGACAGGGACCATGGACTTAGACAGAGTAGGGTGAGGGCCTCCAGAAAAAGCAAGGCAAAATATTTACAGTCAAAGCAATATAACAATTTAAAGTCCCTATCGAAACTCTGTGTTCACCATTATGCAAAGTCAAGGTCACACTAATTCTCTAGGGTAAAGATACAAGATTAGGAATATAGACATCTTCAGTGAGATCAGCTAAAGGTCAAAAGGCCAGGAGCAACTTCGCCTGGAATGTTTGAGTGTTCTGCAAGGGTATCTCAGCATAACCCAGGACTTCACTGTAAACAGCCCTAGCAAGCAGACAATAACCCAGCCCACCTTGAGGGCAGAGCAGGTAGTACAAGTCCACACCCTAAGCCCTCAATTTCCAAAAATCTTCAACTGCCTATAAATCCCCTAGACAACGCACCACCCTAGGCTCTCTTGTCCCCTCCTGGTGTGAGCCAGGAGCTCTTTCCTCTCACTTTATTTCTGAATAAAAGCCTCTACCCTGGCTCTCCTACCTTGGGTGTTTGCTAAGTTCATTTTTTGACTCTGCAAACAAGAACCCCGGCCTCATCTTTGGGGGCTCGCCCGGGATAGCTTCAGAGGTGAGTATCGGCACCCAAGCCTGCCTGTTCTCTCACTGTCCTTACAGAAGGGAGCCGTCTATGGCGCACCACGCCGGGTGCTCGTCAGCCACTTAAACGGGACTAGCCCGGCTGCCGTTCTCAAAGTCTCAAGCAACAGGTTCCCCTGCGTCTCCCTCAGTGGATCCCCCATCTCCCTTGGGAGCCGGGAATGTCACCTGAGTGGACGCCAGGATTCCCTTTCAGAGGCATCTCCTTGGATGCGAGGGACTGAGGAAAGCTGTGGGCAACTGCGAGAGTCTAGGCTGAGGCTACACTTCAGCAGCTTCTCAAAGGTCCGCGTGTCCCCGACAGCCTGATTGGGTATCCAGAGGGAGTGTCTCTTTCTCTGTCTCTGACTTCCAGCCTGCTTCTTCAGGCCACTGTAAGGCAGGGGGCATTCCTAACTCTCTTCTAACTTAATCAATTTCATGGAACCCTATGCTCACCACCACAAGGTAGGAGATCCACACTTCACTTTTATTCCTGACTTAATACTGTCCTTTTTATCTCATAAAACTGTGTCTGGGCACCCATTAGCCACTTAAAAGATGATTAGCATTGGCTACCAGTCTTAAGTCTCGGATGAAAGGTTTCCCGGTGTCTGCCGCTTCTTGATCCCCTGCCTCCAGATGGACGAGAATGTTGGGGAGTGGCTGAGCCGATTTCCTACTTTCCTATCCTAATCTGCGGACGCCGAGGGCAGACTGGACTAATTAACAGTAGTTCCTGAATCTTGGCTCTGGCTGATCGATCCAATGGTGCTGAGTGAATCTCCGGCTAGGCTGCTGCCTATGAGAGAGTCGCAGATGACCCCTGACCTCTTGTCTCACAAATCAGATTTCCTACAGTGGGTAACTAGCAGGCTAATTCCCAGGAAGCGGCAGAAACTGGTGTTTAAGAGTATAGAGCCCCCCATAAATGTCCCTGACAGCCTCTGAATTTTATCTCTGGCCCTGGAAAAGGTTCCCCTGCTCCTCATTCAAAGCAGTCCTCTTAGACCTGCGCCACTTTCTCCTGTGTAATGTAAATGATGTCTGTAAAGTGATCAAGCTGAAACCTTGAGCCCAAGAAGTAAATGGCTCTATTCTATTGACCTCCCTACCTTAGAGGCAGTCATCCTGGGGCTAGGCATTTCCTTTTCTGCAGTCCCAGGGAAGTGAAACAGGCTTGTGGCTCTGACCAAGGCTCTGGCAGAGAGAGGTCACACAGGCCCTGCACTTATCGGACAGGCAGGGGGCTCTCAAGGAGTGATCCTGAGTGTACTATGCTAAAGCCCGTGCAGAGAAACTAGGATCTAGATTAAAACTCCCAAAAGGAATAAAGTAGGAGCACGCTGGTAAGGTCCCACTAAATCTAGAACTCTGTGGCGACTCTTGTTCAGTGGGAAGGCAAGAGGGAAATCAAGGCAAGGAACAGGCCACACTGGTAAGGAGTGGTTAAGTCCAGTAGGCCTGGCAGAGGAGGTGATTGACCATTGTCACCCAGGCTCCAAGGTGAGGGGATGCCCTCACACAAAGAAAAAGGCCAACCAGGTGTCGCACACCTGTCTTTCTCTCCCAGGTGGGAGCTTCCTCTTCAAGTTTAAAGCCAGAACGCCTCTGGCTTGCATTCTAAATAACTGGGAGCAATTTTGATCCCCAGACCCTGAAAAAGAAATGCTTTATCTTCTGCACACAAGCCTGGCCTCAATATAAACTCTCTAATGGAGAGGCTTGGCCCCTGAGAGAACTATACAATATTATAAGGTTATGCAGCTAAATTTATTTTAATGCAAGGAAAGAAAATAGTCAAAAGTCCCATGAACTACTACAATATGGAACAAGTTTTCTAAATTATTTTGGTGGAAATCTATTCTTATTGGGTTCATCATTATCCTTTAAGAATTAGGAGGTTTTTTAACTAGACTCCCTGAAACAGAAGAAATTAATCTTCTGCAATACAGCCTGGCTTTAAATAACTGGTGCTAGAATTGTACCTGCATTTCATTTCCAGCCCCCTAGACACACACAGTACCTATCAGTTCAGAGCCTTAATCAGCCCTGTTAGTCTGGGGCCATCTAAATCTTAACCCAGTTATGTAAACTGCTTGCCCTTAGAGTGTATTCTTGAAAACTGAGATACTTTTAATCAAATAAGCTAAAAATAAAGAAGGCAATTGGATATTAGTAACTCATATCTTTGCATCAGTTTATCTGTCTGTGTAAATGTTCTTTCAAAGTATTGCTAACTGTAGTCATTATGTCCCAATCTGCATGTTTGTGTGTCTAAGTGTGTAAATGAAAGATTTTTCTACCTCTGGATGGTATTGATAAAAATTTAAAGACAAGTGCTTATAAAAATTGGGCATTCTAAAACTCCCAGAAAATTCTAATAAAAGATATTAAGTACTTCTGGGAAGATGGCGGCATGAGCAGGGCGGCAGAAATCTCCTCCCAACACTACATTTATCAACAAAAATACAGCAAATACAACTATTCCTAAAAGAGAGACCAGAATACACAGGAAAGCTCACAGCATGCAGCTACACCCTAGAAGACTTGGCACCCTGTGAGGCGGCTAAGATACGGAGCCGCGATCCAGTGGGACCCGAGCACTCACCCACCCCAGCGCAACGGCGGGAGGAGAGGATTCAGAGGCGGGAGGGAGTGGAAGTACACCCCGTGAAATAACCAGCCCCGGTGATCTGCGCAGGCAGCGCTAACACACATCACGCGGTGTGGCAGACATTGGAGAGACAGAGGGTGCAGGATCTGAGCGGGGAACGCACAGGGTGCTTGTAGCCAGCTCCCGGAAAGGAAAAAAAGAAAAAAGAAAAGTGCGCGCTTTCCTCAGCAGTCTTAAAGAGACAGGAGCCCAGCGGAGGAGCTGGTTCACCCCGGCACACTCTGCCCAGCAGGCTGGGAGTCATGGGGAGTTTCGGACCCCTTAGCTGGCGACTGGGAAAGGGCGGCCACACATCGACTTCCCACAGAGATCAATGGCTCCCATTTGGTCCCACCCTGGCCAGAGCTATAAAGGGCCCTGCGGAGCGGCAGGGCCACGGCTGAAGAATAGTGGGCAACAGCGCCACCTACAGCATCCCCACAGAATCTACTCCCTGTGGGCGTTTTTTTTGTTGTTGTTTTGCTTTGATTTTTGTTTTGTTTTTCCTTTTTTCTTTTCTTTTCTTTCTTTTTTTCTTTCTTTCTTTCCTTTTTTTTTTTCTCTTTTTAAAGTCTTAAATAGCCCAGCTAACATATGCGGCAACTCCCAGTGACCACTTCTACAGCCATGAAAAGACAGAGGAATATGGTCCAGACTAAAATCGACCAGACAACCCCAGAAAGGGAGCCCGAAGGAATGGAAATGCACAGTCTTCCTGAAAAAGAATTCAGAATAAAAGTCATAACCATGCTGATGGATCTACAGAAAAAAGTGCAAGAGCTGAGGGAGGAAATGAGGGAAGTGAGAAAACACAATGAAGAAATCAGACAAGCGATCGATGGGCTTAAGAGCAGACTGAAAGAGATGCAAGAGACTATTAATGGAATAGAAATCAGAGAACAGGACTACAGAGAAGCTGAGGCAGAGAGAGATAAAAGGATTTCTAGGAATGAAAGAATATTAAGAGAACTGTGTGACCAATCCAAATGGAACAATATTCGCATTATAGGAGTATCACAGGAATAAGAGAGAGAAAAAGAGGTAGAATGTGTCTTTGAAGAAATAATTGCGGAAAACTTTCCCTCGCTGGGGAAGAAAATAGGCTCGCAGTCCACGGAAGTCCAAAGATCTCCCAAAACAAGGGACCCAAGGAAGACAACACCAAGACACATAATAATTAAGATGGCAGTGATCAAAGATAAGGACAGAGTATTAAAGGCACTAGAAAGAAAAAAGATCACCTACAAAGGAAAACCCATCAGACTATCATCAGACTTCTCAACAGAAACCTTACAGGCCAGAAGAAAAGGGCATGATATATTTAACATAATGAAACAGAAGGGCCTCGAACCAAGAATATTGTATCCAGCATGAATATCATTTAAATATGATGGAGGGATTAAACAATTTCCAGACAAACGGAAGTTGAGAGAGTTTGCCTCTCACAAACCACCACTACAGGATATCTTAAATGGACTGCTCTAGAGGGAAGCACCCCTAAGCCTAAAAACATGTCACCAGAGAAAATAAAATCAAAGCAAAGAAAGCAGACCATCCAGATACTAACTAAAGGCAAAGTATAAAACACCTAGTATATAAAGAATGGAGGAGGAAGAATAAGAAGGTAGAGAAATAAACATCAGACAGTGTTTACAATAACTTAACAAGAAAGTTAAGGTAGATTGTTAGATAGTAAAGAAGCAACCCTTGAACTTTTGGTAACCAAGAATCTAAAGCCAGCAATGGCAATAAGTACATATCTATCAATAATCACCCTAAATGTAAATGGACTGAATGCACCAATCAAAAGACATAGAGTAACAGAATGGATAAAAAAGCAAGACCCATCTATATGCTGCTCACAGGAGACTCACCTCAAACCCAAAGATATACACAGACTAAAAGTGAAGGGATGGAAAACGATATTTCATGCAAACAACAAAGAGAAAAAAGCAGGTGTTGCAGTACTTGTATCAGACAAAATAGACTTCAAAACAAACAAAGTAGCAAGAGATAAAGAAGGACATTACATAATGATAAACGGGTCAGTCCAACCAGAAGATATAACCATTATAAATATATATGCACCCAACACAGGAGCGCCAGCATATGTGAAATAAATACTAACAGAATTAAAGGAGGAAATAGACAGCAAGGCATTCATTTTAGGAGACTTCAACACACCACTCACTCCAAAGGACAGATCAACCAGACAGAAAATAAGTAAAGACACAGAGGCACTGAACAGCACACTAGCACAGATGAACCTAACAGACATCTACAGAACTCTGCACCCAAAAGCAACAGGATACACATTCTTCTCAAGTGCACATGGAACATTTCCCAGAATAGACCACATACTAGGCCACAAAAAGAACCTCAGTAACTTCAAAAATATTGAAATCCTACCAACCAACCTCTCAGATCACAAAGGTATAAAACTAGAAATAAATTGTACAAAGAAATCAAAAAGGCTCACAAATACATGGAGACTTAACAACATTCTTCTAATTAATCAATGGGTTAATGACCAAACCAAAACAGAAATCAAAGAATATATGGAGACTAATGACAACAACAACACAAAGCCACAACTTCTGTGGGACGCAGCAAAGGCAGTTCTAAGAGGAAAGTATATTGCAATCCAGGCCTATTTAAAGAAGGAAGAACATTCCCAAATGAATAGTCTAAAGACACAATTACTGAAATTGGAAAAAGAAAAACAAATGAGGCCCAAAGTCACCAGAAGGAGGGACATAATAAAGATTAGAGAAGAAATAAATAAAATTGAGAAGAAAAAAACAATAGAAAAAATCAATAAAACCAAGAGCTGGTTCTTTGAAAAAATAAACAAAATAGATAAACCCCTAGCCAGATTCATTAAGAGAAAAAGAGAATCTACAAAATAACAGAATCAGAAATGAGAAAGGAAAAATAAAGATGGACCCCACAGAAATACAAAGAATTATAAGAGAATATTATGAGAATCTATATGATGAAAAGCTGGAAAACACAGAAGAAATGGACAACTTCTTAGAACAATACAACCTCCCAAGACTGACCAAGCAAGAAGCAGAAAAACTAAACAGACCAATCACCAGCAACGAAATTGAATCGGTAATCAAAAAACTACCCAAGAACAAAACCCCCAGACTTCATTGATTCACCTCTGAATTCTACCAGGCATATAGAGAAGAAATAACACCCATTCTCCTTAAAGTTTTCCAAAAAATAGAAGAGGTGGGAATACTTCCAAACTCATTCTATGAAGCCAGCATCACTCTAATACCAAAACCGGGCAAAGACCCCACCAAAAAAAAAAATTACAGGCCAATATCCCTGATGAACGTAGATGTAAAAATACTCAACAAAATATTAGCAAACCAAATTCAAAAATACATCAAGAGGCTCATACACCATGATCAAGTGGGATTCATCCCAGGGATGCAAGAATGGTACAACATTCGAAAATCCATCAACATCATCCACCACATCAACAAAAGAAGAACAAAAACCACATGATCATCTCCATACATGCTGAAAAAGCATTTGACAAAATTCAGCATCCATTCCTGATTAAAACTCTCAACAAAATGGGTATAGACAGCAAGTACCTCAACATCACAAAGGCCATATATGACAAACCAACAGCTAACATCATACTTAACGGCAAGAAGTTGAAAGCTTTTCATCTAAGGTCGGGAACAAGACAGGGATGCCCACTCTCTCCACTGTTATTCAGCATAGTACTGGAGGTCCTAGCCACGGGATTCAGACAAAACAAAGACATACAAGGCATCCAGATTGGTAAGGAAGAAGTCAAATTGTCATTATTTGCAGATGACATGATACTGTACATAAAAAACCCTAAGACTCCAATCCAAAACTACTAGAACTAATATCTGAATGCAGCAAAGATGCAGGACACAAATTAACACACAGAAATCTGTTGCTTTCCTATACAGTAACAATGAATTAACAGAAAGAGAAATCAGAAAAGCAATTCCATTCACAATTGCATCAAAAAGAATAAAATATCTAGGAATAAACCTAACGAAGGAAGTGAAAGACCTGCACTCTGAGAACTACAAGACACTCCTAAGAGAAATTAAAGAGGACACTAACAAATGGAAATGCATCCTATGCTCTTGACTAGTGAGAATAAATATTGTCACAATGGCTATACCACCTAAAGCAATCTACAGATTCAACGCAATCCCTATCAAAATACCAACAGCTTTCTTCAATGGACTCGAACAAATAATTCTAAAATTCATATGGAACCACAAAAGACCCCAAGTAGCCAAAGCAATCCTGAGAAGGAGGAATAAAACAGTGGGAATTACGCTCCCTGACTTCAAGCTCTACTACAAAGCCACAGTAATCAAGATAATTTGGTATTGACACAAAAACAGACCCACAGACCAGTGGAACAGAATAGAAAATCCAAACATTAACCCAAACATATACAGTCAATTAATATTTGATAAAGGAGCCTTGGATATACAATGGGGAGATGACAGCCTCTTCAGCAGCTGATGTTGGAAAAACTGGAAAGCTATGTGTAGGAGAATGAAACTGGACTACTGTCTAGCCCCATACACAAAGGTAAACTCAAGGTGGATCAAAGACCTGAATGTATGTCATGAAACCATAAAACTCTTAGAAAAAAACATAGGCAAAAATCTCTTGGACATAAACATGAGCGACTTCTTCATGAACATATCTCCCCGGGCAAAGGAAACAAAAGCAAAAATAAACAAGTGGGACTATATCAAGCTGAAAAGCTTCTGTATAGCAAAGGACACCATCAGTAGAACAAAAAGACGTCCTACAGTATGGGAGAATATATTCATAAATGACGTATCTGATATGGGGTTGACATCCAAAATATATAAAGAACTCACGCACCTTAACAAACAAAAAGCAAATAATCCAATTAAGAAATGCGCAGAGGACATGAGTAGACACTTCTCCAAAGAAGAAATTCAGATGGCCAACAGTCATTTGAAAAGATGCTCCACATTGCTATTCATCAGAGAAATGGAGATTAAAACTACAATGAGATATCACCTCACACCAGTAAGGATGGCCAACATCCAAAACACAAACAACACCAATTGTTGGCGAGGACATGGAGAAAAGGGAACACTCCTACACTGCTGGTGGGACTGCAAATTAGTTCAACCATTGTGGAAAGCAGTATGGAGGTTCCTCAAAAAACTCAAAATAGAAATACCATTTAACCCAGGAATTCCACTCCTAGGAATTTACCCTAAGACTGCAGCAGCCCAGTTTGAAAAAGACCAATGCACCCCTATGTTTATCACAGCGCTATTTGCAATAGCCAAGAAATGGAAGCAACCTAAGTGTCCATCAGTAGATGAATGGATAAAGAAGAGGTGGTACATATACACAATGGAATATTATTCAGCCATAAGAAGAAAACAAATCCTACCATTTGCAACAACATGGATGGAGCTAGAGGGTATTATGCTCGGTGAAATAAGCCAAGCCGAAAAAGACAAGTATCAAATGATTTCACTCATATGTGGAGTATAAGAACAAAGAAAAAAAAATGAAGGAACAAAACAGCAGCAGACTCACAGAACTCAAGAACGGACTAATAGTTACCAAAGGGAAAGGGACTGGGGAAGATGGGTGGGAAGGGAGGGATAAGAGGGGAAAAGGGGCATTATGATTAGCAGACGTAATGTTGGGGGAACACGGGGAGGGCTGTACAACTCAGAGAAGACAAGTAGTGATTCTATAGCATCTCACTACGTTGATGGACAGTGACTGTAATGGGGTGGGTGGGGGATACCTGATGAAGGGGTAGTTTAATAACCATAATATTGCACATGTAATTATAGATTAATGATACCATAGGAAATTATATTTAAAAAGATATTAAGCATTAATGCTAATTTAAGTTGAACGGAAACGGACATGTACTTATGGTTATCAGCTGCCTACGTTTACCTAAAGTCATTTAAGTTGATGTTATCTGTTAAATCTTTCAAAATAAAATGATTAGAGGCTTGACTTTGTCTAATGTTCAGTAAAGGTTTGTAAGTAATCTAGCATAGTTGTTAGGAATGAGTAAACTACGTGTAGCTAGTGAACATCTTAATAATAAATGTATGTTATAGTGTATTACAGTAGGTATACCTACAAAGAGCCTGAGAATCTTTGTGGTAACCTAAAATCTTTAAGTTTTCCTAAGTTAAGTAGACATACATTGTGCTTAGTGAGAGATTGTGTTGTAAAGCTCATGGTTACAGAAATTCTAAAATGTTTTCATAAATTTTTCAATCTAAAGAATGCTAGTGTAACAGTTTACAATAGCCTATTTCTCAGTGTTCACTGAAAATTAAGGTTCCTAATGGTTTTAAGTTCTAATTAAAACTACTTAAAAGTAATAAGGAAAACATCTTTGCACGATAGAAAAGATGTGTGTTTTGGTAAAAGAAAGTGTAAAAAATGAAAACTCATTTTATTGAAAGTAAAAGGTAACTTTTTTCTAAATTACAGCTGTTTATTTAAAGAGGAAGAACTCTAAATGTAAAAAAATTGTAGGAACTGTGGAAGAATTGATATGGTCATGCTATGTAAAATTAAAGCAAATGAGTCTCGATATCAAGTACACAGCAAAATTAGAATTTTATTTTCGGTTAAAAAGACAAAGTTTTCTTAAACTGTTCATCTGCTCTTAATGTGGAAAGATTGCAAAGCGTTCTCTAATTATTTTTCCAAATCAGTTTCTCATGCTTAGTCTCAATGAGTTGTCTGAGATTTAAGAAAATGAGATCTTAATATTAAAAGGACCAAAAGCTAAACTTTGCTTACAACTGTAACCTTCTGTATTTGCCTTTGAAGTATTTTGTTGTCATTCTGGTTAAATGGATAAGTATTGCTTCATGGCAACCTATAATCCTATTTAAGCAGGTGCCAAAGAAACTTTTTTCTAACAACTTCCCAAAATCAAAATTTTAAAGGTGCTTTTACCTCTAGTTATCTCTGATATGTACCAGAGGGCCCCTGGAACATGTCAGCGGAATTTTTTGTCCTTGGGGAAGGTATTTGGCTAATTTGCCTTATTTATCCAATATATAATTACCTACTTAATTTCCTGGAAAGCACTGTCAATGGGAATGATGCTAAACTTTGTTACTAAATGTTTTGTTACAGAAATATCCAAATTTCCATATGTCAACTGTCTTAAAGTAAGCTCTTATCAGATCTTTAGCCATTGTCATTTGTAAGTCTTTTCTCATTTACAGTTACTGTTTTTTGGGGGGGTTTTGGTATCATTAATCTATAATTACATGTACAACATTATGGTTACTAGACTCCCCACATCATCAAGTCCCCACCACATACCCCATTACAGTCATCAATGTAGTGAGATGCTATAGAATCACTACTTGTCTTCTCCAAGTTGTACAGCCCTCACCATGCCTCCCCCTACATTATGTCTGTTAATCGTAGTGCCCCATTTTCCCCTTTGGCCCTCCCTTCCCACCCATCCTCCCCAGGCCCTTTCCCTTGGGTAACTGTTAGTCTATTCCTGGGGTCTGTGAGTCTGCTGCTGTTTTGCTCCTTCAGTTTTTTTCTTTGTTCTTATACTCCACATATGAGTGAAATCATTTGATACTTGTCTTTTTCCGCCTGGCTTATTTCACTGAGCATAATACCCTCAGTTCCATCCATGTTGTTGCAAATGATAGGATTTGTTTTCTTCTTATGGCTGAATAATATTCCATTGTGTATATGTACCACATCTTCCTTATCCATTCATCCACTGATGGACACTTAGGTTGCTTCCATTTCTTGGCTGTTGTAAATAGTGCTGTGATAAACATAGGGGTGCATCGGTCTTTTTCAAACTGGGCTGCTGCATTCTTAGGGTAAATTCCTAGGAGTGGAATTCCTGGGTCAAATGGTATTTCTACTTTGAGTCTTTTGAGGAACCTCCATACTGCTTTCCACAATGGTTGAACTAGTTTACATTCCCACCAGCAGTGTAGGAGTTTTCCCCTTTCTCCACATCCTCGCCAACATTTGTTGTTGTTTGTGTTTTGGATGTTGGCCATCCTTACTGGTGTGAGGTGATATCTCATAGTGGTTTTAATTTTCATTTCTCTGATGATTATTGATGTGGGGCATCTTTTCATGTGCCTGTTCGCCACCTGAATTTCTTCTTTGGAGAAGTGTCTGTCCAGCTCCTCTGCCCATTTTTTAATTGGATTATTTGCTTTTGTTTGTTGAGGTGTGTGAACTCTTTACATATTTTGCATGTCAACCCCATATCGGATATGTCATTTATGATTATATTCTCCCATACTGTAGGACGTCTTTTTGTTCTACTGATGGTGTCCTTTGCTGTACAGAAGCTTTTCAGCTTGATATAGTCCCACTTGTTCATTTTTGATTTTGTTTCCCTTGCCCGGGGAGATATGTTCATGAAGAAGTGGCTCATGTTTATGTCCACGATATTTTTGCCTATGATTTTTCTAGGAGCTTTATGGTTTCATGACTTATATTCTGGTCTTTGATCCATTTCTGGTTACCTTTTGTTAATGGGGTTATACAATGGTCCAGTTTCATTCTCTTATATGTAGCTGTCCAGTTTTGCCAACACTAGCTGTTGAAGAGGCTGCCATTTACCCATTGTATATCCAAGGCTCCTTTATCATATATTAATTGACCATATATATTTGGGTTAATATCTGGGCTTTCTAATCTGTTCCACTGGTCTGTGGGTCTGTTCTTGTGACAGTACCAAATTGTCTTGATTACTGTGGCTTTGTAGCAGAGCTTGAAGTCAGGGAGTGTAATTGCCCTTGTCTTATTCTTCCTTCTCAGGATTGCTTTGGCTATTTGGGGTCTTTTGTGGCTCCATATGAATTTTAGAACGATTTGTTCCAGTTCGTTGAAGAATGCTATTGGTATTTTGATAGGGATTGCATTGAATCTGTAGATTGTTTTAGGTAGTATAGCCATTTTGACAATATTTATTCTTCCTAGTCAAGAGCATGGGATGAATTTCCATTTTTTAGTGTCCTCTTTCATTTCTCTTAGACATGTCTTGTAGTTCTCAGCGTATATGCCTTTCACTTCCTTGGTTAGGTTTATTCCTAGGTATTTTATTCTTTTTGATGCAATTGTGAATGGAATTGTTTTCCTGGTTTGTCTTTCTGTTAGCTCATCATTGGGGTATAGGAAAGCAACAGATTTCTGTGTATTAATTTTGTATCCTGCAACTTTGCTGAATGTAGATATTACTTCTAGTTGTTTTGGAGTGGAGTGTTTAGGGTTTTTTATGTACAATATCATGTCATCTGTAAAAAGTGACTGTTTGACTTCTTCTTTGCCAATCTGGATGCCTTGTATTTCTTTGCTTTGTCTGATTGCCATGGCTAGGACCTCCAGTCGTATGTTATATAACAGTGGGGAGAGTGGGCATCCCTGTCTTGTTCCCAATCTTAGGTGAAAAGCTTTCAGCTTCTCGCTGTTAAGTATGATGTTGGCTGTGGGTTTGTCATATATGGCCTTTATTCTGTTGAGGTACTTACCCTCTATACCCATTTTGTTAATGAATTTTTATCATGAATGAATGTTGAATATTGTCGAATGTTTTCAGCAGCTATGGAGATGATCATGTGGTTTTTGTTCTTCTTTTTGTTCATGTGGTGGATGATGTTGATAGATTTTCGAATGTTGTACCATCCTTGCATCCCTGGGATGAATCCCACTTGATCATGGTGTATGATCCTCTTGATGTATTTTTGAATTCGGTTTGCTAATATTTTGTTGAGTATTTTTGCATCTATGTTCATCAGGGATATTGGTCTGTAATTTTCTTTATTGGTGGGGTCTTTGCCTGGTTTTGGTATTAGAGTGATGCTGGCTTCATAGAATGAGTTTGGAAGTATTCCCTCCTCTTCTATTTTTTGGAAAACATTAAGGAGAATGGGTATTATTTCTTTTCTGTATGTCTGATAAAATTCAGCAATGAATCCATCTGCTCCAGGGGTTTTGTTCTTGGGTAGTTTTCTGATTACCGATTCAATTTCTTTGCTGGTAATTGTCTGTTTAGGTTTTCTGTTTCTTCCTTGGTCAGTCTTGGAAGGTTGTATTTTTCTAAGAAGTTGTCCATTTCTTCTAGGTTTTCCAACTTGTTAGCATATAGATTTTCATAGTACTCTCTAATAATTCTTTGTATTTCTGTGGGGTCCGTCGTGATTTTTCGTTTCTCATTTCTGATTCTGTTTATGTGTGTAGATTCTCTTTTTCTCTTAATAAGTTTGGCTAAGGGTTTATCTATTTTGTTTATTTTTTCAAAGTACCAGCTCTTGGTTTCATTGATTTTTTTCTATTGTTTTATTCTTCTCAATTTTATTTATTTCTTCTCTAATCTTTATTATGTCCGTCCTTCTAGTGACTTTGGGCCTCATTTATTCTTGTTTTTCCAATTTCAATAATTGTGAATTTAGACTATTCATTTGGGATTGTTCTTCCTTCTTTAAATAGGCCTGGATAGCAATATACTTTCCCCTTAGAATTTCCTTTGCTGCGTCCCACAGAAGTTGGGGGTTTCTGCTGTTGTTGTCATTTTTCTCCATGTTTTGCTTGATCTCTGTTTTAATTTGGTTGTTGATCCATTGATTATTTAGGAGCATGTTGTTAAGCCTCCATGTGTCTGTGAGCCTTTTTGTTTTCTTTGTACAATTTATTTCTAGTTTTATACCTTTGTGATCTGAGAAGTTGGTTGGTAGGATTTCAATATTTTTTAATTTACTGAGGTTCTTTTTGTGGCCTAGTATGTGGTCTATTCTGGAAAATGTTCCATGTGCACTTGAGAAGAATGTGTATCCTGCTGCTTTTGTGTGTAGAGTTGTATAGATGTCTGTTATGTCCATCTGTTCAATGTGTTGTTCACTGCCTCTGTGTCCTTACTTATTTTCTGTCTGGTTGATCTATCCTTTGGAGTGAGTGGTGTGTTGAAGTCTCCTAAAATTGCATTCTATCTCCTCCTTTAATTCTGTTGGTATTTGTTTCACATATATCGGCGCTCCTGTGTTAGATGCATATATGTTTAAAATGGTTATATCGTCAGGTTGGACTGACCCCTTTATCATTATGTAATGTCGTTCTTTATCTCTTGCTTCTATCTTTGTTTTGAAGTCTATTTTGTCTGATACAAGTACTGCAACCCCTGTTTTTTTCTCCTTGTTGTTTGCATGAAATATATTTTCCTACCCCTTCACTTTTAGTCTGTGTATATGTTTTGGTTTGAGGTGAGTCTCTTGTAAGCAGCATATAGATGGGTCTTGATTTTTTATCCATTTTATTACTCTGTGACTTTTGATTTGTGCATTCAGTCCATTTACATTTAGGGTGATTATCGATAGATATGTACTTAATGCCATTGCCAGCTTTTAGATTCGTGGTTACCAAAGGTTCAAGGGTAGCTCCTTCACTATCTAACAGTGTAACTTACCTCTCCTGTTACACTCTTATGTAGACAGTCTGAAGATTTTTTATTTCTCTCCCTTCTTATTCTTCATCCTCCGTTCTTTATATGTTAGGTGTTTTATTCTGCAGTTTTGTGTTTTCTTTGACTGCTTTTGTGGATAGCTGAGTTTATTTTTTGCCTTTAGTTGGAATTTGGATGGTCTGCTTTGTTATGATTTTTTCTCTAGTGACATCTATTCAGCCTTATGAGTGCCTCCATCTAGAGCAGTCCCTTTAAAATATCTGTAGAGGTGCTTTGTGGGAGGCAAATTCCCTCAACTTTTGTTTGTCTGGGAATTGTTTAATCCCTCCCTCAAATTTAAATGATAATACTGCTGGATACAGTATTCTTGGTTCAAGGCCCTTCTGTTTCATTGCATTAAATATATCATGCCATTCTCTTCTGGCCTGTAAGGTTTCTGTTGAGAAGTCTGACAATAGCCTGAAGGGTTTTCCTTTGTAGGTGATCTTTTTTCTCTCTCTCGTTGCATTTAATACTCGGTCCCTGTCTTTGATCTTTGCCATTTTAATTATTATATGCCTTGGTGTTGTCCTCCTTGGGTCCCTTGTGTTGGGAGGTCTGTGGGCTTCCTTGGTCTGAGAAACTATTTCCTTACCCAGCTTGGGGACGTTTTCAGCAATTATTTCTTCAAAGAGACTTTCTATCCATTTTTCTCTCTCTTCTTCTCGTCCCCCAATAATGTGAATATTGTTCCATTCGGATTGGTTACACAGTTCTCTTAATATTCTTTCATTCCTAGAGATCCTTTTATCTCTCTCTGCCTCAGCTTCTCTGTACTCCTGTTCTCTGATTTGTATTCCATTAGCAGTCTCTTGCACCTTGTCCAGTCTGCTCTTAAGCCCATCAATCGATTATCTCATTTATGTAATCTCCCTCCTGACTTCATCCCTTAACTCTTGCATATTTCTCTGTAGGTCCATCAGCATGGTTATGACTTTTATTTTGAATTTTTTCAGGAATATTGTTTAAATCTATCCCACCAGGCCCTCTCTCTGGAGTTGTCTGAGTGATTTTTGACTCGACCAGATTCTTCTGTCTTTTCATGGCAATAGAAGTGGTCACAGGCAGGTAGCACGTGTGTCAGATGGGAGAACAAAGTCCCTTCCTGCTTGTTGTTCACCTTGTCCTTCTCTGCAGCCTGTGCTGGTTACTCGCACACCGGGGGGCACTCTCTGGGATAATCCCCTGAGGTTCCATGGGCAGAGCTGCCCTCAGGCTCTCCTAGAGCACAGTGGAGGCATGGCCGCCATGCCGGGTGCATTCTACTGCAAGGTTGGGCCCCTTTGCGCCTTAAGGACCTTGCTCCAGCTTCCACAGCCTGTGCCATTACCCGCACACCGAGAGGCAGTCTTAGCGATGATATCCTGAGCTGCCATGGGCAGGGCTGCCCTCAGGCTGGCCTAGAGCACTGTGGGGCATGTTGGCCCCTCTGGGTGTGTTCTGCAGCAAGGATGGGCCTCTTTACACCTTCCAGACTTTGCTGTGGCTTCTGCAGCCTGTGCCAGTTAGCTGCATGCTGGGAGGAGTCTCTGTGTGGTTGTCGTGGGTGGGGCCACTCTCCAGCTGCTCCACAGCTGTGGCGGGTCAACTGGTCCATCTGCAGCACTGGCAGGGGGTAACAAATGGCAGGCTGCTTATCGCCATGAGGGGCCCCAGGGCTGCTTCACCCTGCCAGGGGTCAGGGGACCCGAAGTTCCTCAAGACTCCCAGCCCGCTGGGCTGAGTGTGCTGGGACGATTTTATTCAGTTGTGCCCTTGTACCTTTAAGACTTTAAAAAGTGCCCGCTTTTCTTTTGTCCCAGGGGAGCTGGCTGTGGGGACCTGCTCACAGTCTCCATCTCAGATTCTGCCCTTCCGTTTCTCTAATATTCAGTACACCATGCAGTGTTGTCTGTGTTCCTGGTGCAGATCACCAGGGCTGGTTATTTAGCAGTCCTGTGCTTCCACTCCCTCCCCACTCTGATTCTTCTCCTCCCACTGGTGAGCTGGGGTGGGGGGAGTGCTCGGGTCCCACCTGGTCACGGCTTTGTATCTTATCTGCTTCATGAGGTGCTGAGTTCTCACAGATGCAGATGTAGCCTGGCTGTTGTACTGTATCTTCTGGTCTCTCTTTTAGGAATAGTTGTATTTGTTGTATTTTCAAATATATATATGGCTTTCAGAGGAGATTTCCGCTGCCCTGCTCATGCCACCATCTTGAGCTCCCTCCTAAAGTCACTGTTTTATTACTCCTAAACTAGTAAAGAACTAGATTTCAGCAGAACAGGTATTAGTTACATAGGATTAAGTAAACTAAGGAAGATGATTTTGTGGCTTTTTGTTTCAAATGTTGCTGATAAAGTGTTTTAAGCTTTTTCTTTTAAGCTGACAACAGTTTAGTAAATGACAGTATCTTTATAAGCAGAATTGAAACATTTATCTTTCTCTCTAACTGATCTCTCCAGAATTTAAAAACTCTCAGTGGCTATTTTTATATTATATGGCAGTATGTTTATTTGCATAAGTTCAATAAGCATTGCTTTCCTTGTAAGAGGACCAATTAAAAACACAGGTTATATTACCAAGGCTTTGACTGGAATGTCATACCTAAGACACATGTGCATAAACTCCTATATGAACAGCTTTAAGGAAGTAAGGTTGACTTTATAGAGCCAACAAAGCCCCTTGGAAGAACTGGCTAGTACCTTGCTTACAGGGTTCCCAGCAGCCTTACCAGGTGAGTAAAGAACGTAACTTCCTGGCAGGTGGAGGAACCTCAGGATGTCTTAGGGACCTCGAGAAGAGAGGAATTCACCCAAATCTACAGGTACTGCAGGCAAAACCTGATGTCAAGTCTGGTTTGGCTTTCTGACCTGGAGAGGCCTTTAAAGTCCAATCTGAAATTCCTTATTAAAAGTTCCAGCAAAGCACATTTAAAAGAGCCTATGTAATCAATTGCTCTTCTTGCTGCACTTACACAAATAATCAAGCCAAGTGTTATTATTTTTTTATTAAGATATTATTGGTATACACTCATGAATGTTTCACATGAAAAAACAATGTGGTTACTACATTTACCCATATTATCAAGTCCCCGCAATACCCCAATTCAGTCACTGTCCATCAGTGTAGTAAGATTCCACAGATTCACTATTTGCCTTCTCTGTGCTACATTGTTTTCCCTTTGATCCCCTATACCATATGTACTAAACATAATACCCCCTCAACCCCCTTTTCCCACTCTCCCCATCCGCCCTCTCACACCCCTCCCCTTTGGTAACCACTAATTCCTTCTTGGAATCTCTGAGTCTGCTGCTATTTTGTTCCTTCAGTTTTGCTGCGTTGTTACACTCCACAAATGAGGGAATTAGTTGGCATTGGTCTTTCTCTGCCTGGCTTATTTCACTGAGCATAATATCCTCCAGCTCCATCCATGTTGTTGCAAATGATAGGATTTGTTTCTTTCTTATGGCTGAATAGTATTTCATTGTGTATATGTACCACCTCTTCTTTATCCATTCATCTACAGATGGACATTTAGGTTGCTTCCATTTCTTGGCTATTGTAAAAAGTGCTGCAATAAACATAGGGGTACATATGTCTTTTTGAATCTGAGAAGTTGTATTCTTTGGGTAGATTCCAAGGAGTGGGATTCCCGGGTCAAATGGTATTTCTATTTTTAGTTTTTTGAGGAACCTCCATATTGCTTTCCACAATGGTTGAACTAGCTTACATTCCCACCAGCAGTGTAGGAGGGTTCCCCTTTCTCCGCATCCTCACCAGCATTTGTTGTTCTTAGTCTTTTGGATGCTGGCCATCCTTACTGGTGTGAGGTGATATCTCATTGTGGTTTTAATTTGCATTTCTCTGATGATTAGTGATGTGGAGCATGTTTTCATGTGTCTGTTGGCCATCTGAATTTCTTCTTTGGAAAACTGTCTCTTCATATCCTCTGCCCATTTTTTAATTGGGTTATTTGCTTTTTGAGTGTTGAGGCATGTAAGTTCTATGTGTTATTTTCTTAATCTGCTTACTTGTAATAAAAATGAGGGTGATTTTAGAGAAAAGTGTTGTTTCAATAATGCAGCCTTTATCTATACTAAATCCTAATACTAGTCATTGGGACATAAACTAGATCCAGAATTCTAGTTTCCCCAAAATATCTGGCTATGATTCTCCAGATGTGTTAGTTTTCTCCCATCATTTCAATTAAAGTTTTAGTATTTCTGGTTCTCATATTCCACCATGCATTCTTTTCAAGTTTGTCCTTCCAGAATGGAAATCCAACTCCAGATGTTGCTACTTAACCTAATACCTCTATTTGTTCTATCTTGCCTAGAAGCCATAAAACTACAAATAGTAATAGAAATGGAACCTGGAATAGAAGTGCCCATCTTCCAAGGCCCTCTCAACTGACCACTGATGGAGACCTAACTGCATCCTTTACTGCGCTCCTTCTCAGCATGAAGCAGCCAGAGTGGTCGTTGCCCCCTTTCCCTAGCAGCAGCTAGGGTCTCTATCTGAAGAGGGGAAATAAGACAGACCATGGGCTGGACAGAGTAGGGTGAGGGCCTCCAGAAAAAGCAAGGCAGGATATTTACAGTCAAAGCAATGTAACAATGTAAAGTCCCTATCGAAACTCTTGTGTTCAGCATTACACAAAGTCAAGGTCACACTAATTCTCTAGGGTAAAGATACCAGACTAGGAATATAGACATCTTCAGTGAGATCAGTTAAAGGTCAAAAGGCCAGGAGCAACTTTGCCTGGAATGTTTGAGTGTTCCGCAAGGGTATCTCAGCATAACCCACGACTTCACTGTAAGCAGCCCTAGCAAACAGACAATAACCCAGCCCACCTTGAGGGCAGAGCAGGTAGTACAAGTCCACACTCTAAGCCCTCAATTTCCAAAAATCCTCAACTGCCCATAAATCCCCTAGACAACGCACCACCCTGGGCTCTCTTGTCCCCTCCTGGTGTGAGCCAGGAGCTCTTTCCTCTCACTTTATTTCTGAATAAAAGCCTCTACCCTGGCTCTCCTACCTTGGGTGTTTGCTAAGTTCATTCTTCGACTCTGCCAACAGGAACCCCGGTATCAAAATGATGGAGAGATATTTCCAGATCATCGACCTTTGCAAAAACAACTTTGTAGCCAAGGGAACTCTATGAACCCAGCTCTTATTGGCGTCCTCTTCAGAGGGAAGTTTGATTGCCTTTCAAGTTTGAAGAAGGTTAGACAGTATGCCAGTGAGTTTAGCTGTGTGTCTGTGTGTGTTGATACCCAACAACTGAGTCTACTATTTGGTTGGGCAAAGAATCAGTCAATACCATTTGTGTTGAGCCTCTAGTATGTGAAACATTTTTACATTTCCAATTATATACAAAAAATTGAAATACTTGGTAGGAATTGTCAGAAAATGTAAACATGAATACAGAAGAGCAAAGTAGACAGATGAACGACTTCCATGTTTTGACTGGTTCTTGGGGTAGGAAAGGGGATCAGATATAAAACCTGAAGGGTATTTAAAATGATGGTTGCACTGGCGGACACAAAAATGTAGGATGTCCGGTTGTTGTTTTTTAATGGGACTTAATGTAGGTGAAGATTAGATGTGACCGTGCATTATTCAACTTTGTATCTTTGGGACCCTGGCAAAAACCAGCCATATAGTAAGGACTCGAAGTTTCTTAAATGAATGTATGAATGATCAAGTTCATGAATATGTGACAAGCCCCAAATAGGTGGGGTGACATTTAGTGCAGGGATGAGTGGTCTAGTGTTTTGGAGGAGAGCCATCATAGTCAGAGTTTGAGGTCTAAGAAAGGACTTTACCCTCAGGATTTAGTACAAGATTATTTTGCATAGTTCAGCAATCTGACAGCAGTATGCAGAATAAAGTAAGCGGGAGGGCTTGGTACTGGAGGCAAAAATGTCTTTTAAGAACAGGAAGGAAAAGAGCGTATTTTTTCTTTAAGGAGATCCAATTTTAGGGAACATAGGCTTGGTTTAGGCGTTTGAAGCCTTAAGAGATGGTGAAGAGTACAGGGGCTTCAGCAGGCCCCAGCTAGGCTTTAGTAAGAGATCGGATCCAAGTTGAGGTTTCAAGCTGTGAGGGAACGCGGAGATCGACTTCAGCAACCCCTTGAACGCCTTGGCTTAATCAGTTAAGGTAAGTGTGCCTCAGGGATGGTGGTGGCGGTGAAGGCAGCTAATGTTTCCTGGCAATCCAGGCCGAGAGTTCAGTTCTCTACGTACACAACTGTATCCCACTACTACTCACCACAGGATGACAAGATAATTTAGTGGCTCAGACCTCTTCTCGCTAATCAGGGCTGATTTCACCCTCTCCAGAACCCATACGAGTGTACCCTGGGGCGGGAGCCAGCAGTCCGGCCCAGGCGCAGCTCAGAAACGTGCAGACACGTCTTTAGGAAGCGCTCACCTCATCGGAGCAGGGCTCCCAGGGAACGTGCTACGGAGAGGGAAAGGAGAGCCGGCTCCGGACGCACAAGCCCCAGGCTGGGGAGCGCCTGGGCCGTCCTGGACAGCTGCCCTCGGCCCGCCAGCTGGATGGTCAGCTGGGGACGCCGCGGGTTCCGGGAGTATAGACAACGCGGCGCCCTGCCCGGCCGCCCCTTTCCCCGCCCCCTCGCTCTCCCGGCGCAAGGGTGCGGGCGTGATTAGACGGCGGGCGGGGAGGGGGTGGGACGCCGAGGGGACACGTCAAAGCGCCGTAGACACAGGGCGGGCGCGCGCACGTCCTTACGCACGTCTCGGCAGGCGGTGGCGACGGGCCAGTGCGGGCGGGCCCGTCAACGGAGGGACCTGGAGCCCGGCAGCCTGGCGGTTGGTGAGTGGGACCCAGCCGGCCCCTCCGGAAGGCCACTGGCCTCGGGGGAGCCGAGAGCGGCGCGTGGGGCTCGGGGCTGTCCGCCCCGCGCGGGCCCGGCGGGCCGGGGACGCCCTCGCTACGTCGCCCGGCGTGAGGAGGCGCCACTGCCGCTTCCCGGGGTTTCCCGGCCGCAGTGGACGCGTCCGCGCCCCTCCCCGCGGGCCGGCGCCGGCGCTCCCTTCCCCCCGCCCCTTTCTCGCCGCCGGGCGCGCGGCCGGCCCTTTGGATGTGGCGCCCGCGGCGGCAGGGGTGAGCTGGGAGGGCGACATGTGGCCCGGGAGCGGCCTCCCCGCCCGCGGCTTAGGGCCTACGGCTTCCCTGTTGTGGGCGTCTCCCTTTTCCTCCAGGGGAACCCCGTTTTTCGTTCTTAAGGATGTCTTACCCCCGAAATCCCTTGCCTTTCCTTTTTTTCCTCAGGGGGCCTTGTATATTTCCTCACTTTCCGTTTCACATAGGGCTTGAACTTTCGTGGTTGACAGGGAAATTGGCTGTAGGAAACATACGGTGTGACCCTGTGGAAGTAAGCCCCCCATACTGTACTAGTATCAGTGCCTCACATGCTCTTGCTCTCTGCCGTGATTCTTCATTGATAACCTTCTTGAGATAATTTCCTTGCTGGTTCATTTTCCTTAATTTTGGCCGAACTTTGAGTACTTCTGCTTAGTTTCTTGTCTTGGAGACTATCTCAACCCGAGGGAAATGGTGTGCAGAACAGTTATCCTTACACCAAAGATTGTGTAGAAAGGAGTCCAGTAATAATGCCAGTCCAGGATTCTTTGCTTACTTTGACAGCGATGTTGTTTTTAACTTTGTATTATGGAGAATTCAGACACATAAAAACAGTAATCCAGCCGCAGCAACTTACCTTATGTCCTGTCCACATCCCCATCCATTTCCCCTTCCCTTATAGCTCTGGGATAAATCCTTGTTAGCAAAAGTAATTGGAATTAGAGATAAAAATCTTATGTATGAAGTCATAATGTACTTTATTGGGGACATAGTCTACTGTTTTAGTCCTTCAACTAAGAAACACGTAATAGCATTGGAGAAGGATGAGAAAAAGAGTATCTAAAATGATGGGCTGCTAGAGGACAGGTTAAAACAAAAAGTCTTTTAGGTCTGGATGGGAACTTCTGGGTCATCTTGTCTAACTTTTCTTTTTTTAATGCGGTCCAGAGAGGTCCAGTGACTTGTCCAGATCTACAGGGAATGAGAGGCGGACCTGAAGCTAGAAACATCTCCCAATTCCACACCCAGTCATTCTGCTGTACCACACGACTTGCCTTTAGGTTGTTTCCGTCAGGAAAGAGCAATGTGTGGAAGAGCTACGACTGAAAACTTTTGAAGGGTTTGGATGGGTAAATAGGAATTTTTCCACCAATTTCTGCAATTTCTGGAATCACAAAACGGGGGGGGAGGGGTGTGTCTTTATTATTTTCTAAACTAAATTTGGGACAAATGGGAAATTCTAATCATACTTTCGGAAACATGGGAAAATTCTGACATTCCGAGGGGAATGCCAGACTGAGAATAAGAACAAGCTTTAAAAGATTTAGATAACATTCACAGCTATTTGATGAAGAGTTACAAAGGAAACTGGAGTGATTTGATGTGCACCCTTGATGGTTTGCTCTCAGTAGCAGAGAAAACAGCCTCACCTTCCCATAAAACATCCTTTCTTACCATTAACAGTTAAAAGTCTGGACTGGATGGGTCATGGGTTAGGCCTTTTTTTTTTTTGCATACAAAGCCAGGGTATACATTTCCTAGCACACTTTATACTGTTAAATTTTCTTATTTTAAGAGGTAAATTCAGTACTTGTACTTGTTCCTCAAATTTTTTATTCTTAAAATGGGGATATTCTACCTCCAAGAAATGCTGTGAACAAGGGAATTTTTGTGTATAGAGTTCTCTGAGCTTGTAAGTCCAGTTTATATAATGTGATGTAATTGTTTATAAATTTATTTTCAGGGTGGACTTTATTTTCTTAATGTGTGACCTAAATACAATAGTTGTCATGCACATCCAGTTTATGGAAATAGCCACTGAAATAACAGCATCTGGGTGTCTCGGAAAACCATTACCCTGAAGACGTGGAAGTGGGGGAGATGGCATGGTGTGTGTGTCTGTGTATGTGTCCGTCCATCCATGGGTCCCTTTCCATGGTGTCAGAAAGAGTGCGGTGGTCGGTCTCGGGATTCTAGCCTAACGTGATAATGGTTTCTACTAAAGAATAAAACCACTTCTCTCATCTGTGTGCACATCACAGAAGGTTATCTTTTAGTAAAAAAATCTCTTGCTTCCTGGAGATAGAAGCCAGAGATTTTAAGCTTGAATTATATTGCAGAATTGTTTCTTCAAATAAAATAGAACCTCATTATGGCATGTCATTTACTTCTTTCTGTATCATTTTGCTCATGGGGAGAACTTGATCATCACCGATTCCAGCTTATCACTAATCTGCATAATTCAATAGGCTGATGAATGCTTTTTAAGAGCACAGAATTTTAGATTTAGTAGGAGTGTTAGAAGGCTTTGAATTTTTCCTAACTCCTTTAAGTTATTCCTCCTATAAAACAGACCTGTGCACATGCCCATGCCACACAGTCACAGAGGCTTGTCTCCTTTCTTTCGGCACTCTTTCTTTTACCTGTGTAATAGTCGTTAGTTGGATTGAACTGTAAGCTCAAGATCTGCAATACTGAGTGATGCTTTGTAAAAAGTAGGAGCAAATGAACTTCTTTTGACATTTCGAACTAAAAGAAAACTGGTGAGGAAACAAATCCAGGGAAGCTACATGACTTGTGGACCAGATAGTAACAGAGCTGTGCCTGACACTTGGGAAGACTCCTGAGTTCCGGTTCTAAGGCCCTTCCATTGTACCATGTTTTCATACCTCAGAGGAACTGGGAGGGAAAATACATTATTTTCAGGATCTGCTTTAAAAGTTTTTGATCAGTGCTGCCCAATAGAAATATAATACAAGCCACGTATATCATTTAAAAATTTAATAGTAATGAGGTCATTTTTTTTCATACCAAGTTGTTGAAATCCGATGGGTATTTTATATTTATAGTACATTTCAGGCCTACTAACCAGCCTTCAAGTACTTGTGAGACACATGTGGTTAGTGGCTACTGTGTCAGCACAGAACCATGGTCAGCTGTATATATAAAGACGAAGGAGCATTTTATGTTCTCAGTGATGATCAGTTCTGAGGTCAGAGCTTGTGGTTGTGGTCACTGGCTTTTTTCTTTATGTTTTAGTGATTTTTCTCTGCACAGTTAGTAATGTTTTGAGTTTATGGCACGTTGAACAAAGAAGTCTGAGGTTCACAAATTTCGACCCTGTGATGAAGTGCTTTCTCTTTTTTTAGGATCAGTTTTTTTTTAAACCATCCTAACCATTTTTAGTGTGAAGTTCAATAGTAATGTTTTCTCATTTCAAATAACACTGCTTAATTATTGGGGGAAAAAAACTTGACTTTAAAAAATATAGCTAGTAACAAAACTCAGTAAAAAAATAATGTAACAAAAAATTGGTAAAAGATTTGACCGCTCTGCCAAAGAAGAGTAAGGATGGCAGATAAGCACATGAAAAGATGCTCAGTCTCATTGGTCATTCATTAGGGAAATGCAAATTAAACTATGAGATACCACATCATCTCCATTAGAATGTCTAAAATGAAAAAGACTGATCATATCAAATATTGGTAAGGATGTAGAGCAAATGGAACTTTCATGCACTCCTGGTGAGAATGCAAAATGGTACAACCAGTTTAGAAAGCAGACGGGCAGCTAAACACACACATACCTAGACTCAGTGATTCTACTCCTAGGTATTTACCCAAGAGGAAAGTGTCTGTGCATTCAATAGCTTTGTATATAGTAGCTTTATTTGTAACAGTCCCAGACTGAAACAACCCCAATGTCCCTCAGTGGATGAATGGATAAACAAATGGTGATAGATAACATACAATGGAAAACAGCGCAGCAGTGAAAAGGAATTGTTTGATACATGCAACAACATGAATGATTCTCAGGATAATTATACTGAGTGAAATAAATCAGTCAAAAAAGATTTTTGAAAAAAGATGGAAAGTTGCTTCATTTTATTGCACTGCACAGGTATTGTGGTTCTTACAGACTGAAGATTTGTGCAACCCTTCATCAAGCAAGTCTTGGTGCCATTTTTCCAGCGGCATTTGCTTGCATCCTGTCTCTCACATTCTGGTAATTCTTGAAATATTTCAGACTTTTTCATTGTTTTATCTCTTGTGATCTGTGATGAGTGATTACAACTTCTGAAAGCCCAGGTGATGGTTGGCATTTTTAAGGTATGTACATCATATGCTGTTGCACACTTAATCTATAGTACAGTGTAAACAGCTTGTATGTGCCCTGGGAAACCAAAAATTTAATTAGGCTTGCTTAATTGTAACACTTTCTTAGAGGTCTGGATCTGAACCTGTGCTATCTCCAAAGTATGCTTCTACAATATTCAAATTTAAAAGCCCCAGTTTTGAAATTGAGCTTTCAGAGTAGTGTTCAGGATGGGTAATGAAACATCTGGGGTCTTAAGCCTCAGCAAATCAAATTGTCCTTTCTTAAACTGATTGCCCCAGAATATCACAATATCCTATAGCCTTTGTTCTTGTTTTTCTTTTCCAGCTTGGAAGACACATGTTGCTTCCCAGTGAACTTAGTACCATGTTACTGTATGACCCAGTCCTAACTCAAGGTAGGCCTTTCAAGGCAAGTAAGAGTAATGAAGGTCAGAATGACCTTAGTTAAGACCAAGACCCAGAAACTGACCATATTCCTGATTTTCTATGGAGTGGAGTAATCCTTTAGCCTGTTATATCCTGGCTTTGTCTTCGACCATTTATTTTACCCAGGCTGATGTTGGTTGTATGTGTGGTCTTGTGGTCTTGGTCTTTCAGCACATCAGGTTCACTTCGACCTAGTAGCTCTGAGTGCTGCCCTGTCTCCTTGGAAAATTATGCACTTTTCTTCCTATGCAGCAGCGTACTATTCAAGCAAATTTCTTGCACTCCACTACTCTGATACACTTCACATTAATTTCACCCTAGTACACATTCCCTTTCTGTTGGTGCATGTTTGTTTATTTACCGTCATATCAGAATTGGGGTATTTGAAGGGTCTGTGTCCTAACAGGGTAAAACAGGAAAAACGGATAGCATTCCTTTTTAGCATAACCCACCTGAAAACAACTGAAAGGTCAGCCTGGGGAGCAGAAAACTGGTAGGCTGGGGAGATCCGAGTTCTAATTTTGCCTGTGTTACTGGCCAGGTTTGTGACTTGTCTTTTAACCCTTGCAAGGCTCAGTTATTTGAGCCATAAAAAAGAGGTTGGATTAGAATTCTCAGTGATTGGCTAATAAAGTTGCAGTTTATTTTACTGTTACTGCCCCCAGCATTGTGATGGTTAATGAGTAGTAGTTCCTGTTGGTAGAACACTCGTGTGCCAAGCACTACACAGACAGCATGCTGTGCTTCACATGTTCAGTCTTCACACCACCACCACGGGATACATGCTATTCCTGTTTTACAGAGGAGAAGACTGAAATATGGCAAGTTAATTTTTTCCTGAGGTCGTACAGCTAGAAGGTAATGGAGGCTTGTGTTGAACGTAGCTTGTCGGATTTCCTGTGTGTTCAACCATCATGCTTTGCTTCTCTGACATCCTGTGATTTTAAGTAAAGACACATAAGCCAAAAATCTTAGTTTAGCAACAAATTTTAAAAGATATCTGGTCTAACAATCATGTGTCTGCTACCCTGCAGAATCCAGATATGGGTAAATACCTCCCGAAACAGCTTATTCTTTTTTGAACGATTCAATCTTAAATTCATGTTCTAATACATTGCTGAGATACAGTTTACATACTACACAATTTACCCAGACTATAAATTCTAAAGTGTGTAAGTCTATAGTTTTTATTATATTTACAGATATGTGTAACCATTACCACAATTTTAGAATATTTTCATCAACTCAAAGAGAAACCTCATAGCCTCCACCTATTACTCCCTCCGCTATCTCCCCCTTCATTCTCCCCAGCCCTAGGTAACCACTAACTGACTTTCCATCTCTAGAAATTTGGATAATTATGGAATCACATAATATGTCATCATTTGTGACTGACTGCTTTCACTTAGCATTATGTTGTTCACCCATATTGTAGCACTTGTCAATACTTCATTCCTTCTTACGGCCAAATAGTATTCCATTGTATGGATAGACCACATTTTATCAGTTGATGGACATTTGGGTTCTTTCTACATTTTGGCAATGCTGAATAATGCTGCTGTAAACGTTTGGGTACAGTTTTTTGTGTAGACAATTTTATTTCTCTTGAATATGTAACTGGGGGAGAATGGCTGGGTCATATGGTAATTCCTTGTTTAACCATTTGAGGAACTACCAGACTGTTTCCCAAGGTGGCCATATCATCTTACATGTCTGCCAGCAGTGTATGAGGATTAGATGCTTAATAGTAAGTTAAAGTTTGCACCCTGTAACGGTGAACCATGATGTCGGTTCTCTCGTCTGAGGATGTCCAGAGCAAATCAACTTTTCTAGGTGACAGCCAGCTTCAGCTGATCTGAGTACTCTCTAATGCTGAGTGGCTTCTACCCATTCTCATGGTTCTCTGCTGTAGTTTTAGATCTTCTCATCACTTTCTTATGAATGTACAGTGGTCCCCCTTCATCCACAGGGGTTATGTTCCAAGACATCTGGTAGATAGTATAGAAACCCTCTATGTACTGTGTTTTTCCCTGTACATACATACGTATGATTAAGTTTAATTTACAAAGTAGGTACAGTAAGAGGTTAATAATAAACTAGAACAATTATACTAAAATGAAAGTTTTGTGGATGTGCTCACTCTTTCTCAAAATATCTAATCATGCTGTACTCGCCCTTCTTGTGATGACGTGAGATGCTGAAATGCTGAAGTGCTATGTGATGAGATGAAGTGAGGCGAATGATGCAGGCATTGTGGCCAGGCTTTAGGCTACTGCTGACCTCTTGGCACTGTCAGAGGGGCTCATCTGCTTCTGGTTGACCGCAGGTAACGGAAACCGAGGAAAGTGAGACTGCAGGTAAGGAGGACTGCCATACTTCAGATTGTCTATATGCTCTTCCCCTTTTTTTGCTTAGAGAACTAGGTACATTTTATTTACTTATGGGTAATTTGTAAAGATAGTGGGTTGTCTTCTCATTTTCTGTTGTTCTTTGCTATGTTATCTGTTAAGACCCCTTAACCCAGTAGTTCTGAACTCTGGCTACACATTAGACTCTTAAAAAAAGGACCCTGGTCCCAACCCTAGAGATTCTGATATATTTCATCTGGGCTCAGGCCCAGGTGATCCAGACGAGCATCCTTGGCGGCGAGTCAGTGCCCCTGTAGTGGCCAAAGGCTCAGTTCTGGCTGGCTCTTCAGAGGGCCCACTGCTCCCCTGCCGTCCGTGCCTGGGTATCTGCGACATTGACTCTGACTTACTATGAGCCTTGGTCTCTGTAGTAGCTCTCGCATGGGTGTCATCTTTAAGCATCAGACATTCCTTTTCCTGGTTTCTGGAGGTCTTATTTCCCCTCCATGTGCTCTGCAGATGGGGGCGGTGACTGCTTTGCCCTGTCAGACCACGTGCAGTTCCTGGATGGGACAGCATGCTCCAGCCCTTTTGGGGGATTACGGGCACTTTTGGGCAGGAGTGGTAGTTGAAACATTTCTCGTTAGTGTGATGTCATGACTTCTTGGGAAATAACTCTCAAATGCCCCTTCTTCCTAGTACTGGAGCTTAGGATAATCATAATGATTGTTAATGTATTTTGAGTGTTTATCTTGTTCTAGGCACTGTGAAAAGAGCTTATTATCTCATAATCCTTTGAACAGTCCTTTTAGTAGGTATTGTTGAACAGAAGCTTAAAGATTAAGTAATTTACCCAAAGTCAACACTCACACTACTAGCTAAGTGATAAAGTCAGGATTCAAACCCTGGTATGCTTTCTTTTGATCTATGGTAAAGAGACCTCTCCCTTCCACCCCTAGAGGCAGCTACTGTAGCTAGTTGTGTGTATCTTTCCAGAGATACGTATCTTTGCAAATACATATAAGCGGTATATATTTTTCCTTTTCTTCATAATTGGTATTTATTGTGGACATTGTTCTGCATCTAACTGGGAGATTGTTTTTTAGCAGCACATGTGTAGATGTCTCGCTCTCTTTTTTTTTTTAAACAGATGAATAGTATTCCATTGTATCCTCTATTAATGGACGTTTATGTTTCTTTAGATTTTGCAAACAGTGTTGCAGTCAGTAATCTTTCCTGGATAGCATTTTGTACGTGCTTCAGCAGGGTTCTCAGCCTCAGCACTATTGAGTGACATTCGGGGCTGCTTAATATGTTGTGGGAGGAGGTGGCTTTGTATCATAGGTCATTCGGCAGCCCCTGTCCTCTGTGTGCTAGGTGCCAATGACGTCCCATCCCAAGCTGTCACTCCCAGCAGTATTTGAAGGTGTTTTCTCATTTTCACCAATCTGGTGGTTTATTAAAAATGTTGCCATCTCATGGTAGTGCTTGCTGGGCACGTAGTGTTTTTTGGCTTTGTGGGTTTGGTTTTTGGGTTTGTGACATACTTCAAAAGGCCTCTTCTATTAACCCTCTTAAAGTTTGGTACCTAGACCTGAAGACAATCCTTTGGGTTTCTCTGGTCATACTGAAATACTGGTATGTTCCGTTTGCCAGGTCAGCTGTCTGACAGACATTGTGCCTGGTGGGCTTTGCAAATTCATTGTCCCTGTGCAGTTCATGCATTTATTTTTAATAAAAGGGCACTTCTGCTTCAGTTGGTATGTGGCATCTCTGGAAATATTCTGGTAGTCATGGTCTCCTGAAATGTCAGACAGAGCTAGCTGAAGAGAAGTATTTGATTCTGCAGCTAGGAATCATAATAGCCCCTGCCTTGTGACTGGATCTGAATTGGGTTAGATTCCTTGATTACAAAGTTAAATTCCCTTTTTCATTTTCTCTCCCAGAATCTCTTTCTTCTTAACAGTCATCAAAGTGTGAAATTACAACTTTCTGTATGCATATTTGCATGATGCTTGTGTCCAGGCATATTTGTTCACCACTGAGTGTCTAATGCCTAACATAATGTGTAACACATAGTATGTGCCCATGCCCTGTGACTATATGTTGAATGAACTGGTCACTCTGAAAAATGAGGAGCCCTGGAAACTGCGTCATTTGGGGGCTTATGGTCCTATATTTGCCATTAAGTGGGTTGAAGAGTTAGCTTAGTGATGCACTCTGTCACATTGCTAGGATGAAGCCGTCTTTCCTCGTGAAAAGCTCAGAATTAGTTGGTGCTTATGTTTTCCTCTGCAACATTTGAACTGTTGGGGAACTTGGGTCCAAGTGACTCTTGGTGAGTTTGGCTGAAAGCTGTGGAAGATAAGAGAATAAGTAAATACTCTATTGAGCCAATACCTGCCCCTACCTCATGCTTAGAAAGTTACAGTTATATTTTCTTTCTTTTTTTTTTTAACAGCTTACCATCTGTATTTTATTTATTTATTTATTTATTTTTATTGCAGTATCATTGATACACAGTCTTATGAAGGTTTCACATGACCAACATGTGGTTACTACATTCACCCATATTATCAAGTCCTGCCCATACCCCATTGCAGTCACTGTCCATCAGTGTAGTAAGATACCACAGAGTCACTACTGGTTGCTCTGTGCTACACTGTTTTCCCTGTGACCCCCCCCCCACCCCCACATTATGTGTACCAATCATAATACCCCTCAATCCCCTTTTCCCTCCCTCCCCAACCCTCCCCTTAGGTAACTTCTAGTCCTTTCTAGGAGTCTTTGAGTCAGCTGCTGTTTTGTTCCGTCACTTTTGCTTCGTTGTTACACTCCACAAATGAGGAAAATCATTTGGTACTTGTCTTTCTCTGCCTGGCTTATTTCACTGAACATAAATAACCTCTAGCTCCGTGTTATTGCAAATGGTGGGATTTGTTTTCTTCTCATGGCTGAATAGTATTCCATTGTGTATATGTACCACATCTTTATCCATTCATCTACTGATGGACACTTAGGTTGCTTCCATTTCTTGGCTATTGTAAATAGTGCTGCAATAAACATAGAAGTGCCTATGTCTTTTTGAATCTGAGATCTTGCTTTCTTTGGGTAAATTCCTAGGAGTGGGATTCCTGGGTCAAATGGTGTTTCTATTTTGAGTTTTTTGAGGAACCTCCATATTGCTTTCCACAATGGTTGAACTAGTTTACATTCCCACCAGCAGTGTAGGAGGGTTCCCCTTTCTCCACATCCTCATCAGCATTTCTTGTTTCCAGTCTTTTCACTGCTGGCCATCCTTACTGGTGTGAGGTGATATCTCATTGTGGTTTTAATTTGCATTTCCCTGATAATTAGTGATGTGGAGCATGTTTTCATGTGTCTATTGACCATCTGAATTTCTTCTTTGGAGAATTGTCTGTTCATATCCTCTGCCCACTTTTTAATCGGTTATTTGCTTTTTGGTTGTAGAGGCATGTGAGTTCTCTATATACTTTGGATGTTAACTCCATGTCAGATATGTCATTTACAAATATATTCTCCCATACTGAAGGATACCTTTTTGTTCTGTTGATGGTGTTCTTTGCTGTACAGAAGCTTTTTAGTTTGATGTAGTCCCATTTGTTCATTTTTGCTTTTGTTTGCCTTGCCTGAGGAGATGTGTTCAGGAAAAAGCTGCTCGTGTTTATTTTCAGGAGATTTTTGCCTGTATTTTCTTCTAAGAGTTTTATGGTTTCATGACTTACATTCAGGTCTTTGATCCATTTCGAGTTTAATTTTGTGTATGGGGTTAGACAATAATCCAGTTTCATTCTCTTGCATGTAGCTGTCCAGTTTTGCCAACACCAGTTGTTGAAGCGGCTGTCATTTCCCCATAGTATGTCCATGGTTCCTTTATCATATATAATTGACCGTGTATGCTTGGGTTTACATCTGGGCTCTCTAGTCTGTTCAGTTGGTCTGTGGGTCTGTTCTTATGCCAGTACCAAATTGTCTTGATTTCTTTGGCTTTGTAGTAGAGCTTGAAGTCAGGGAGCATAATCCCCCCAGCTTTATTCTTCCTTCTCAGGATTTCTTTGGCTATTTGGGGTCTTTTGTGGTTCCATATGAACTTTAGAACTATTTGCTCTAGTTCGTTGAAAAATGCTGTTGGTATTTTCTTTTCTTTCTCTTCTTTTTTTTATTTTTTTCTTGTTGCTGTTGGTATTTTGATAGGAATTGCATTGAATCTGTAGATTGCTTTAGGCAGGATGGCCATTTTGACAATATTCTTCCTATTCATGAGCATGGGATCTATTTCAATTTATTGGTATCTTTAATTTCTCTCATGAGTGTCTTGTAGTTTTTCAGAGTATAGGTCTTTCACTTCCTTGGTTAGGTTTATTACTAGGTATTTTATTCTTTTTTGATGCAGTTGTGAATAGAATTGTTTTCCTGATTTCTCTTTCTGCTAGTTCATCATTAGTGTATAGGAATGCAGCAGATTTCTGTGTATTAATTTTGTATCCTGCAACTTCGCTGAATTCAGATATTAGATCTACTAGTTTTGGAGTGGATTCTTTAGGGTTTTTAATGTACAATATCATGTCATCTGCAAACAGTGACAGTTTAACTTCTTTGCCAGTCTGGATGCTTTTTATTTCTTTGTGTTGTCTGATTACCATGGTGAAGACCTCCAGAACTATGTTAAATAAAAGTGGGAGAGTGGCATCCTTGTCTTGTTTGCAGTCTTAAAGGAAAAGCTTTCAGCTTCTCACTGTTAAGTATGATGTTGGCTGTGGGTTTGTCATATATGGCCTTTATTATGTTGAGGTACTTGCCTGCTATACTCATTTTGTTGAGAGTTTTTATCATGAATGGATGTTAAATTTTGCTGAATTCTTTTTCAGCATCTAGGAGATGATCATGTGGTTTTTGTTCTTTTTGTTGATGTGGTGGATGATGTTGATGGATTTTCTAATAGTGTACCCTCCTTGCATCCCTGGAATAAATCCTACTTGATCATGATGGGTGATCTTTTTGATGTATTTTTTAATTCAGTTTGCTAATATTTTGTTGAGCATTTTTGCATGCATGTTCATCAGGGATATTAGTGTGTAGTTTTTTTTTTTTTTTTTTTTTTTTTTTTTTTGGTGTCTGCGTGGTTTTGGTATTAGAGTGATGCTGGCCTCGTAGAATGAGTTTGGAAGTATTCCCTCCTCTTCTACTTTTTGGAAACCTTTAAGGAGGCTTGGTTATTAGGTCTTCACTAAATGTTTGATAAAATTCAGCGGTGAAGCCATCTTGACCAGGAATTTTTTTCTTAGTTTTTTTAATTACCGGTTCAATTCTGTTGCTGGTAATTGATCTGTTCAGATTTTCTGTTTCTTCATGGGTCAGCCTTGAAAGGTTGTATTTTTCTAGAAAGTTGCCCATTTCTTCTAGGTTATCCAGTTTTGTTAGCATATAATTCTTTGTATTTCTGTGGTGTCCTTAGAGATTTTTCCTTTCTCATATCTGATTCTGTTTATGTGTGTAGACTCTCTTTTTTTCTTGATATGTCTTGCTAGTGGTTTATCTATTTTGTTTATTTTCTCGAACAACCAGCTCCTCCTTTCATTGGTTCTTTCTGTTGGTTTTTCTTCTCGATTTTATTTATTTCTGCTCTAATCTTTATTATGTCCCTCCTCTTACTAACTTAGGGCCTCATTTGTTCTTTTTCTAGTTTCATTAATTGTGAGTTTAGACTCTTCATATGGGATTATACTTCCCTCTTAGCACAGCCTTTGCTACATCCCACAGATTTTGTGGTGTTGAATTATTGTTGTCATTTGTCTCCGTATATTGCTTGATCTCTGTTTTTATTTGGTCATTAATCCATTGGTTGTTGATAAGCCTCCATGTGTTCGTGGGCTCTTTTGTTTACTTTTGAGGAACTTATTTTTAGTTTCATACCTTATTGTCTGAGAAGCTGGTTGGTACAATTTCAATCTTTTTTAATTTACTGAGGCTCTTTTTGTGGCCTAGGATATGATTTATTCTTGAAAATATTCCATGTGCACTTAAGAAGAATGTGTATCTTGCTCTACACCCAAGTAGAGTTCTGTAGATGTCTGTTAAGTCCATCTGTTCTAATGTGTTGTTCAGTGCTTCTGTCTTCGTATTTATTTTCTGTCTGGTTGATCTGTCCTTTGGAGTGAGTGGTGTGTTGAAGTCTCCTAGAATGAATGCATTGCATTCTGTTTCCCCCTTTAATTCTGTTAGTATTTGTTTCACATATGTGGGTACTCCTGTATTGGGAGCATAGATATTTATAATGGTTATATCCTCTTGTTGGACTGACCCCTTTATCATTATGTAATGTCCTTCTTTGTCTCTTGTTGCTTTCTTTGCTTTGAAGTCTATTTTGTGTGATAACAAGTACTGCAATTCCTGCTTTTTTCTCCCTATTAGTTGCATGAAATATCTTTTTCCATCCCTTCACTTTGAGTCTGTGTATGTCTTTGGGTTTAAGTGAGTCTCTTGTAGGCAGCATTTAGATGGGGTCTTGTTTTTTTATCCATTCAGTGATTCTGTGTCTTTTGAGTGGTGCATTCAGACCGTTTACTTTCAGGGTGATTATCAATAGGTATGTATTTATTGCCATTTCAGGCTTTAGATTCTTGGTTACCAAAGATTCAAGGGTAACTTCCTTACTATCTATCAGTCTACTAGGTTAACTCACTTAGTTTACTATTACAAACACAAACTAAAGGTTCTGGTTTTTTTTTTCCTCACTTGTCTTCCTCCTCCATTTTTTATATATTACATATCATATTCTGTAGTCTTTGGCTGTCCCGTGACTGACTTTGGGGTAGTTTATTTGATTTTGCATCTGCTTAGTAATTAATTGGTCTACTTTCTTTATTGTGGTTTTATTTCCTCTGGTGACAGCTATTTATCCTTTGGAACACTTCCATCTATAGCAGTCCCTCCAAAGTACAGTGTAGAGATGGATTGTGGGAGGTAAATTCTCTCAGCTTTTGTTTATCTGGAAATTGTTTAATCCCTCCTTCAAATTTAAATGATAATCTTACTGGGTAGAGTATTCTTGGTTGAGGCACTTCTGCTTCGTTGCATTAAAAAAATCATGCCACTCCCTTCTGGCCTGTAAGGTTTCTGCTGAGAAACCTGGGTCCAAGGGACCTTTCAAACAAAACTGGTTCCAGCCAAAATCCCACTAACAGCAGAAACCAGAAAAAGGGCCCTTTTGGAAACCTTTCTGGTGATTGGCTGATGAGTTTTTCTTTGTATGTGATCTTTTTTCTCTCTTTGGCTTCTTTGAGTAATAGTCTGTCCTTATCCTTGATCTTTACCATTTTAATTATATATTATATGTCTTGGTGTTGTCTTCTTTTGGTCCCTTGTGTTGGGAGATCTGTGCACCTCCATGGCCTGAGAGACTATCTCCTTCCCCAGATTGGGGAAGTTTTCAGCAATTACCTCCTCAAAGACACTTTCTATCCCTGTAATATGAATATTGTTCTGTTTAGATTGGTCACACAGTTCTCTCAATATTCTTTCATTCCTAGAGGTCCTTTTTTCTCTCTGTGCCTCAGCTTCTTTGTATTCCTGTTCTCTAGTTTCTATTTGCCGTCTCTTCTACTTCAACTAATCTGCTTTTAAATCCTTCCATTGTATGTTTCATTTTAGATACTGAATTCTTCAATGTTTGTATCTCATTCCTGAATTCCTCCCTGAATTCTTGGATATTTTTCTGTAGCTCCATGAGCATGTTTATAATTTTTATTTTGAAATCTCTTTCAGGAAGATTGATGAGTTCAGTTTCACTTAGTCCTTTTCTGTTGTTTGTCGGACTTTGGTTTGAACCAGGTTCCTTTGACGTTTCATATTTGTATGTGGTGCCCTCTAGTGCCCAGAAGCTCTACTCTTGAGCTACTCAGCCCGTGGATCAATGGTGGGGGTCGCAGGTGAGTGGTGCTGGTGCCTGGGGGAAGGAAAGAGCCGTTTCCTGCTTCCCGCCTGCAGTGACTGTCTCCACTACCAGGGCCAGTGGGCCAAGCACGTAGAGAGAAGCCTCCATGCTTTGCACTGGTAGCTGCTGTGTATGGGGCTGCCCTCTAGCTGGCCTGGCACAATGGTGGGGGCATCCTGTTTTCAAGCTGGTGATGGCCAGGAGGAAGGCGCAGAGCAGGCTGTGTATTGCAATGGGGGCCTCGTAGCTGTCTAGCCAGCCAGCGGGATGAAGCATCTGAATCTCCTGAAAGTTCCCAACCTGCTGGGACGAGTGTGCCCAGACAATTTTGCCCACCTATTCTTTCTCTTGAGCAGCAAGCTCTGTGCAGTCCTTGCCCCTTTAGCAGCCCTCTCACTGTTAGGAAGTCCCTCATTCCACCTGCCTTTCTTTTGTCCCAGAGTGGCCAGTTGTAGATTCATGTTTTCCACAAGTGGCTGAAATCTCAGTCTCTCCATGTATTCCTCCTGTCTTTGCTTTCCAACCCCACTAATCTCTAGAGCACCATGTAATGTAGGTACGTGCTCCCAGAGCAGATCTCATGGCCTGGGTGTTCAGCAGTCTGTAGGATTAATGGGATTAATACATAAATCAAGTAATATAGAAATCAAATGTACAAATACATATGGCTTGATTATTTTTCCTACAACTCGTGACCGCCCTCACATGGTTTTGGTATCCTTGAGGAGCATCATGCCCTTGGGCTAGACTCAAGATCTGATAATGATTGTGTGTTGATCATGTGTTGAACCCCCTACTCAGAATTCTTTATTTAAGTTCATTTGCTCAATAAATATGAGGAGTGCCTTTTTGGCATTATTCTTTTGCTAGGACCCCTTGAGTCCCCTGGCTGGCCTTTCAGATCTTCAGCATTCTGTCACGTTCAGATCTTCAGCATTCTGTCGCGTGCCCTCCAAATCTGCGGGTCAGAGGCAGGGGGGAGCTGACACAGTCCTAGGCCTCCACCCCCTCCCTGCTCCGTTTTTCTTCCTCCCTCCGGTGAGCTGGAGTGTGGAAAGGGCTTGGGTCTTGCGGATCACGTTTGGTACGTTACCCTTTTCCTTGAGGTGTGCTGTTTTTCCCAGGTGTAGGGAGTCTGGCGCAGCCTTTTTTCCTGTTGCTCTTTCAGGATTAGATGTATTTGCTGTATTTTCATATTATGTGTGTGGTTTGGGGAGGAGGATTCTGTCTCACCTCTCACACCACCATCTTTAATCCAGTCCCCCTTACAGTTATATTTTCATGAGACAAAATGATATTCTTTCCCTGTGAGCAGCTGTCTAGAAGTTGTGGTGTGCTTGAGTTCTGATGTGAGAAGCTGTCTGATATTTCCAGAGAGCAGGCTGTTAAGGGGCCTTATGATGCCAGTCACCTCTGGCTTTAATACCTCCTCAGCTAACCTAGCCGGGTCAGCCTATTTGATGACTGCAGCTTGCTCACTTTCTCTCTGCTTCTAAGAATTCTTGTGAGGACTGTTTAGTGTTGGCCAGGTAACTTGTTTGGCTAGTTTACTGTTCTCTGTTTTCGAGTCTGGCACTTATAAGCAAGCATTCATCGGGGGGGGGGGTTCACTCCCAGAGCAGCTGGGTCATGGGCCAGCAAACTGTCTCTAAAAAGGGTCAGATAATAACTCTTTTAGGTTTTGCAGGCCATGGTCTCTGTCACATACTGGTTTTTGTTTTTTACAACTCTTTTAAAGATATAAAAGCATTCCCAGGTCAGATCCTTATAAAAACAGGCCATAGCCAGTCTTGGCCCATGGGCCATGGTTTGCCAGCCAGTGAACTAGGTGAAGAAATTAGTTCATTATTAAATGTGTTTACTTTAATGTTTGGGGAGCATGAACCAAGAATAAGAATTTTCTGTTGATTGTGGTCCAAAGAAAAGAGATCTGAACTCTAGCATGGGAAGTCAGTGACCCTATCAGTCACCTTGGGCCCATGGAACTGAAGGGAACCTTGACCAGTGTGACAGCAGTTCAGTAGGATGGAGGGATCTTGCTGTTGGTGGAAGAGAACAAGGATGAAAGAGTAGGGTGGAGGAGTGGCCCTAGAATCAAGCTGGAATTAGACAGGTTTAAGGAATACAGTGACTCAGCAAATTAGTCTCAGAAATACATCTGATTTCCTGAACCTCTGTTGGGATGTAGTTGGAAATCTGGCATGTATAATCAGTTTGACCAGTTTTATAAAAATGGAAGCACAGGTGTGTACCCTGGATTCTGAGAATACCAAATTCTGATACATGGGTCCAGATGGGCCTTTTGTGGCTTTTCTCTGATCACAGGAAGTTCTGTAGAGCAGCCTGGCATGCAGGAAGTGTTAGTTTATTTCAAGGTCGTGTGGGAGATGGGAGGGCATGGTGGTTAGAGAGCCTGGGCTGTGGCGACAGACGCAGTGGTCCACATTCCTACTCTGCTGCCCACTTGCTGTGTGATCCTGGGTGACTGAATCCTCCAAGCGTCAGTTTCCTCACCTGTCAAATGGCAGTGATGATAACCACCACAGAGTGGTTCTGAGCAGTAACTGGGGACAGTATATGTAAAATATTTCTGTTAGCACAGCACTCATTACTTGAACATTCGGTATTAGCAGTTATAACGTGGACATGGGAGAAGTGGAGGAGGAACTAATATCTGCAACTTGGTCTTGCAGATACAGCATGTCCTTTAATGTAATCACCAGATGATATGGGAATGTAACAGGAGTGGTACTGTATTAGGAGTCAGAACTGGATCCGTGTCTATTTAGCTTAGTTTCCTAATTGATAAAATGGAAATAATATGTGTTGACGGGTTGTAAGATGACATGTGAAAAGGCTTTGAGTTCTGTAAAACATTGGACAAAATTTAAGATGATGCAGTAACCTGTTCATTTGTTCAGTTTCTTGACTTCTAAATGTACTGGGACAGAGCATCATGATTGGTGTGGAGCCAGAATGCTTGACTGGGTGCTCCCAAGTTCAGTACTTGCATTTATAATTTGTAGTTAGGAATGAGTAATATAAAACTGGAGTACTTGTTTAAGATCCTTAAAATAGTGGAATTTAAAAAATGAGTGGCCATATTAAATGAAAGAAGCCAATCTTAAAACATACTACATCGTTCCAGCTATATGTCATCGTGGAAAAGGCAAAACTGTGGAGCCAGTAACTAAATTAGTAATGTCGGAGTTGGGGACGGGGAGGGAAAGATAGTCTGTTCACACAGTAATGTGAGTACGTGTTGTCATACATTTGTCCAAAGCCACCGAATGTCACCCCAAGAGGGAGCCCTGGTGCGAATTGTGCCTTTGAGGGATTGTGCTGGGTGAATGTAGGTGCATCACTTGTGACCACTGTCTTACCTGGAGGGGAATGCTGTGCATATGTGGGGCCAGGGGTACATGGGAAATCTCTGTACCTGCCTCTTAATTTTGCTGTGAAAACAAAACTGCTCTAAAAAAATAAATCTTAAAAGAGAGGAGTGACCAGTGTGAGGAGATAGGCTGGAGGAGTTTGATCTCCATACAGAAATGTGGCATTATCTTGTAAAACTAGAAGTGCTTATTCCTTTTGCCTGCAATGCCATTTCTAGGAATTTATCTTGAGAATATATTTGCATGTGCATTTTGTGTGCTGAATTACTTATGCACATTGTTATTCATTATATTATTGACAACAGCAAAAAGTGGAATCCTGGCTGCCAGTCTCCAGAAGAACCAGTTAACTAGATGGTAGGACATTAGAGTTGAGGGCTGCACTCCCATGAGGGGCAGGGAGCTCTGTGTGCTGGTGGGGCACTCTTCAAGGTACAGAAGCTAGAAAACAAACCAGAGAGGAAGCAAGGTGAAGGACAGTGTGCATAGGATGCCTTCATTGTTATTGCCGGGGTGATCAGCGGTGATTTCCTCGGTAAGCATGGTACTATCTCAGAAGAGTATGAAGTCGTCCTCTGGTTGCATCCGTGGACAAGAACTCTGAGTAACTGGGGGACAGGTGGGAGGGAAATTTACTTTTTGCAGTCTATCCTCTTTATCTTTCATAATGTGTCTTATTACATATATTTCTATTCAGAAAGTTTGGCCACAGGTCACATTAGAGTTGAAAACTCTTCGAAACATCTGTTTTTTTCCTCCCATATCCATGTCTGCCACCTGTTGCTCTGCCTGATTCCTTTGACCTTGGTGACTTGAGGTCAGTTGGCACTGACCCTAGGCTTACCCTAAAACCCCACCCCAAAGCACACTGGTGTTCCTCCTCTTGATTTGTGTGGCTGATGGTGTTTCTGTTTCTGCCCCCAGCTTTGGCAGCATGTGAGCAACTTCTTGCCAAGAACGCAGGTCACCACTGAGAAGGAGGCCTTAGGAGAACAGCATCCAGAGGAAGCCAGTGCCAGAGGAATCACACTCCCACAGGCAGCATGAGACAGCGCGCACCCACAGCTGTGTCCTACTGGCGAAGACCATAGCTCTCCTGGTCGGAGGGCCCTGGAGGCAGCATGCGCCAGGAGCCTCTAGAGGAAGAGTGGGGCCACATATGAACTCTACAGTGAACACAATTCTCAACTTAGGAAGAAATTTTAAGTAAAACAGTTATTTAATTTCCGCATAGTCAGGTTCAATAGCCTTCTGTGTGAGGTGCCAGCAGTCACCCCCTCCACAGGAGTTAGCAGGATTTTTCTGGCACCAGGTCAACCTCTTCTTGGTACTTCTGGCAATGATAGATCTTCAGGACAGATTTATCTGCTGAATACTCTTGGGCAGGAGAAAAAAACCAAACCTTCTGAAAGCAGCCCAAGAGTAGCCAAGCCAAGATCCCTCTGGTGCTGCGCACCTTTCCAGAGCCCAGCCTGGACTCAGATGCTCACACCAGAGATTGATCCTGCCTCGGTCACCTCTAAAGCCCATCTGTTCCTGGCGAGCTGGCGTTGCTGGCTGCCTCCTCTGGCCCTCTGCACTGCCATCTGGCTCCTGGGCTTTCTGTTCAGGCAGTCAGATGTTGTGAACTTTGGAATGGAGCTTGTTATCCTTTGGCAACTCGCTTCCTTTCGCAGGCTGGTGCTGTCTGAGGGGGCCTTCTGAAGGCCGTTTTGCTCTTGGGGAGGAGGGCATTGGCCTTACCTGGATTGTCCACCATGTTCCTGTTGCTGCCTTTTGATAGCCTGATTGTCAACCTTCTGGGCATCTCCCTGACTGTGCTCTTCACCCTCCTTCTTGTTTTCATCATAGTCCCTGCCATTTTCGGAGTCTCCTTTGGCATCCGAAAGCTCTACATGAAAACTTTGCTAAAAATCTTTGCGGTGAGTTGTGCTGTTTACAAGTGGCTCCTCACAGAGGAGGCAAGAAGTACTGTTGGCAAAGAGAGTTACTTTTATCTGGTTAATGATTACGTCTTTATTGGCAATGAAGAAAGTGGGGAGAATGGGAAGGGGCATTTTGACTAAAAAGAGTAACTGTGTACTCTTGAAAGCCTTTAGCAGTCTTTCCTTTTGAGCTTATCAAGTACTTGTATGTTTGATTCCTGTGAAGGAAGGAGCCTATTCCATGACTCCACACCTTACCTGCTTATTTCAAAGACGGGATTGGAAATTTAAAAAATCACTGCCAGACTCTACCTTGTCTTACAAAACAGACATTGAAACAGAGTTACTGCTGATATATTCCCTCACTGATGAGTATGAGGGAGTCTTTTCTCTCTTTTAGACATTTAGCTCAAATAGGTTCTTGTATTTCAGACAAAAAGGAATGAACAGAGTAGAGCATTTGATGAATTGTTTCATTTTCATAAAGATAGAGGAAAAGGATAATGAATGTAACATACGTCAGAGCTTAGAACTAATTATACTGCTGAACAGAATTGTTCGCAATGTAAAGGAAATGAGTGAGAAGTGGTATTTCCTGCAAGTAGATCTGTGCCACTAGACTTTTAACATCTATTCAAAGATTTGGTATTTTATTAGTAATGTCTGTTTTCAGCACTCACCAAATCTTTAGGCATTCTCTTCCCCAACTGAGACTGTATAGAATTTGAGAAATATACTCGTAATACTAACCATAACACAGTAATATTCATATAGTATCTTCTGGTTCAGATAATTCTATTGATTTTCCTTTGGTTTCTTGTACTTCTGCAATGGGCAGGGCATTTACATTTTATCTGTAAAGAAGCAACAAAGATGAAGTGAGCTATAGGAAATAGTGCTTTACAGGGAGAAATATTTTTTATGTATGTGATTATATCTTATGTTTTGGTATTTAATATTCCTATAAGAATATGATTTTTCCCCATATTTTTTAAGAATTCAGGTAAAATTGACATAACATAAAATAACCATTTTAAAGTGAACAGTTCAGTGGCATTTACCTTATTCACACATTGCACAACCACCAGCTCTCTCTGGTGCCACAATGGTTTCGTTACTCCAGAGGGAGACTCCCATACTCATTAAGCGGTTGCTCCCCATTTTCCCGTCCCCCAGCCCCTAGAGATGACAAATCTGTCCTGTCTCTAGATTTATCTACTCTGGATATTTCATGTAACTGGAGTTATGAAATATGCTCTTTTGTGATTGCTCATTTGGGATTCACCCATGCTGTACCATGTTTCAGTACTTTTTTTTTATGGCTGAATAATTCGTGTGTGTGTCTGTACCATAGTGTGCTTGTCCATCCATCTGTCTAGGACTTGCCTAGGCACGTTCTGCCCTCTGGCCCCATCAGTAGTGTTGTGTCCATGCGTGTGTTTGAGCACTTGTCTTCAGTATATAATTTTGAGCGCTGCTTATGGTCTCTGGTGTTATCTAGTTGCTTGCTACTAGAGAGTGGCCTGGATCACCTAAGAGCTGGTTAGAAAAGGAGTTTCCAGGCCCACTCCAGGCTTGGTGGGTTAGAATCTGCATTTCAGCAGCTGCACGGTAACGTTTGGAAAGTGATAATTGAGTCAGTGTTTGGACTAGCCTCTCTCCTAAGATGTAGTATTTACTCTAATTAATCAGAAAGTGTAATTTTCTTAAATTTCAGTCTAAAAAAAAATCTCAGGAGAGCCAGGGTTCCTGTGGACCATCTGACCTACTCACGCCCTTTGGCTGCTGCAAAACATAGACTGGTGTAGATTTGCTAGAACAGCTGGTAAGCTTTAGGAGACAAGAGGGAGTGACGTCTAGGTTTCATTCCAGTTTAAAGACAAGTGACTAACTCAGACCTATGGAAATCCTTATTTTAAGAACAGAAATTGTAGAGTTATTGGCCTAGGGTTATTCTGTAGTACCTAAGATTTTTTAGCTTGGATCACTTGGGTGGGACAAAAGGCCTAGAATCTATAATCCTTATTTCATTTTGAAAACATCTCCCTAAATTGATATTTTAAAGTTCATAGCCAATTAAATCTTTCTTATCTTTTAAGATATACATTCTTGTGTCTTTTAATGTAGATGATAGCTATACAGTGGAAAAGTCATTAAATGTACACTGTTGGGCCAATCATGGGACGGGTAATCTTGAGGCATCGGAGACTCTCTGCTGACCACATCTTGAAAAATCACTGGTTTAGGGCACAGTGATCCAGAATTGGTGATGGAAGTAGAGTATATATTTGTGTGTGTTGTGCACCCATTTTTGACCTCAAAATTTAGAATTTCAGGACCTAGGTTTGTACCTCATACTGCCTAGAGGCACGGTTATCAGGCACTCAGGGCTGGGCCCGTGGATCCTGTCCTGTGGAGTGTCCTGGATAATCACAGCTTGGCTGTGAGCCAGACTGCAAGGCCTGAGAGATCCAGCAGGGCGTACAAGGCTGTGCAGGAGTCTGGTCTTCTCTCTCTGTCACTGCTGAGTTGCCCTCCATGGACAGCAGGACCAGAGAACTGCTTTTACCTGCAGTGGATCAGATACAAGTTGGTTTTGGACAAACTAGTTTATATCTTGGGAAGTATCCATCTGGGTTTCCATATATACGTCTACAAATACACCTGTAATTGTGGGTGTTTTTAATAAAGGAGAGATCTTTATTGTGCCTTTTTTATTCTCTTCATCCCTTCCTAAATTGGGCTGATTTATAATTTGGGGTCTAGAAGAAAGATCAGACATCATCTTAATTCCATGGGTCTCTACCCCAGCTACACATTTGAATCACCTGGGGAACCATTTTAAAAGTACTTATTTGGGAGCACTAGACTCTCCCCCCGAGATTCTGGTTTAATGGGTCTGCATGGACATTTTTTAAAAGCTCTCCCCATGATGCTGACGTCTGCCATCAAAAGGTAGAGTCTGATTGACTTCCTCTTAAATGGGGACCTGCTTAGTGACTTTTTTCTAACAAATAGAATGTGGTGGACTTGATGCTGTGTGTCATGTGAGATTAGGTTAGAAACAGCAGTACAGCTTCTGTCTGACTCTTGGGGTGATTGTCCCTGGAACCCAGGCACCATGTTCTGAGGAAGCCCAGGCCACCTGTAGGTGTTCCAGCTCACAGCCTCAGGGGGCCTCAGACACCCAGCATCAAGTGCCACATGCGTGAGTGAGCGAGTCTTCAAAGGATTCCAGCCCTCGGCCTTTGAGCCGCCCAGCTGGGGCCAAACCCTGTGGGATTTGCAGATTTGTGAGCAAATAAACTGATGGTTTAAGCCATGAAGTTATGGGCTGGTTGGTTACATGGCAATAGAAAACCATACAAATAATATAATATTAAAGATTTTTAAACATTGATTCATATTTACACAGCTTGACACCTTAAAATTTTAGTTTGTATTAGTCTTTGGCCATATGCATTCATATTTTATGGCTGTATTATTATTATGTGTGTATAACTTTGTATCTGTTTTCTTTTGGGATTTTATCAGCCATCTTTACATTTTACTAGGTAATCTTCATGATGATTACTAAGCAGGATATCTAATAGTCCATGCAGTACTTATACCCATGCTTTTGGCAGACCTAAATAAGCCCTGGCTTTGCAGCTACTGTCCCATAAAGGAACCTTGGTGTACCTGCCAAATGGGGCATATAGAGGGAGTATGGGCAGGTCAGTGTCTTCTGTTCCCTTTCCTGGAAGGATTACCTCAGTGCAGGTCATTGTGAATGTTACTTCTGTTGAGTCGCAGATCTTCGTGTGCTGAAGACAGCATGTTATTTAAAGTGTTTCAGTTTTCTTAATGTTTGTGCTTAAATTATCCTCCAATACAGTAGTGATAATATGATTTGGGATAGAATCCCTAGGAATGGACTTCCAGCTGGGCTGAGAATGATTTTAAAAAGGGAGAGAAGAAAGCCTATATATAAAGGAGAAGGATGAAGATAAATGACCAGAGTTTTCTTGCCTGATCTGAAAGGGAGTAATCAGATCAGGTTAGAGACGGGCAGTTGTGATCTGATTGACACCGAACTCCAGAGCAGAACTGGTTGGTGAGGAGTCATAGAAACCAGTGGTAGTTATGAAGACACCAAGGAGCCTGTCATGTTGTGGGAATGTGGCAGGATGGCACCAATTTTTGAGTCCAGTGACTCTTAGCTTGAGATTGAGGGCTCTCCTTGCCAGCTCCAGGACTGCCTAAGTCATCAGAGCCTCCAGTGTGCTTCCTCGTCCATAGAGTGGGAGCAGCCGTGCCTGCATCACGTGGTTGCGGTGAAAGGTATGCTCCCCACCGCAGGGAGAAGGGCAATTCAGCGCCATCTGCAGTAGTTCAGAGGATGAGCTCAAAGAGAGGAGAATGTGGTTGTGGTGGGGCAGGTGACAGGAAGTTTAAGTTTTCTCCTGTCAGGTCTGTCTTCCCGTGGAGACCTGGCTGAAGAGAAATACTGGGAGTTGGTTAATTAAATGCAGCCTTTAACTGACTGCCTACTAACTAACTGCAGGCCACCCTGTTGGACTTGCTGGAATGCAAATGTGGGTGGGTTCTGGCTCCTGTTCCTCAGTTATTTATAGTCTAGGAGGAAAGGCAAACATATGCATACATTACTGATTGAGAGGGTGCTGCCAGCCACGGGCCATATACGGGCCAAGAGGAGATCCTGCTGCAGGACTTGGGTGGGTAACAGTTCATATAAGTGCTGGCATTTGAACTGGATCTCAAAAAAGCGTTCTAGGAGTATAGATGAGCAAGCACAGTCTTGGTTAGAGTTAGTCCATAGTTCAGTAGAGCAAAAACACTGGGAGCACTGAGGGACGAGGCAGATGATAAAAGCAAATATTTCTTCAGGAGTTGAGAAGCCATTGGAGGTTCTGGAGCAAGGAAGTGACATGATCAGACTGGCAGTGTGTGTTTGGATGGGGTGGAGGGAGAAAGAGCAATTACATATAGCTGTTGCAGTAATGTAGGCAAGGGAGCAAGACAGTGACGTCATACAAGAGGCAGCTGTGAAGGAGTGTCATTTCAAGGAGGACAGATACAGGACTTGGTGACAGATGGGAAGTCTGAAAGCTTGGGTGACCAGAGGTGCCGTGATCCCAGCCCCACAGATAGAGGGCCAGGAGCAGGTATGCTGCCTATGATTCTCAAACATGCTGGATGGTGTGGGCTGGCGGGACTCCTGTGTGAAGATGACTGGTGGGTGATGGGAAATGGGAGGTGGCACTTGTGTGAAGTCAAGATTTATAGATTGGACAGTAGCTACTTAGAGATTACAGCTGAAGCAGAGAGAGAAAAGAGTTGTTAAAAGATGTAGTCTTTGTGTGGGAAATAGAAGGTGATGGATGGATGATGGGACCCTATTTTTTTCTAAGGGTTTGATTCTTTGGGCATATTTCTAGTTTGTGAGAAAATGCAGTGGAGGCTGGCTGAAATGGAAGGTGGGCAAGGTTCCTGCTGAGATTAGTGTTGCCAAGGCTGTTTACTTTACTCATGTGATTAGTGTCTAAACTGTAGTGTATAGTAGTAGAATGAATACCTAGCAAAAATACATCATTGAACTATCTGCATTTCTAAGGGCTGAGCCTGCATTTCACCTGCTAAGGTCTGCATTGAGTTTAATGTTACCTAGGAGTGCAGCTTTGTTAATGCCCTTAAATGGACTCTCCTAGGTCTAGGAGAAGCTGAAAAGGGAGTAATTAGTAACCCAATACTGATTAGCATTAGTAAATGGCACCTCAGGTCAGGGGCAGACAGTGGATTATAGAGAAATGAACTCTGAACCTAGGATTCTCAGTTTCATTCTGGATATCTGAACTCTACTTTAGGCAGCCCAGCAGCCATCGTGTAGTTCTCAGACGTCACTGATGTGCCCTCTTGTTCAGTCCTCTGCACCAGGGTGAAGTAACCAGTTTACCCATCAGCCCTCCTGTAAACAGACTCTTCCCCACCACAACCAGGTTCCTCTAGCCCTGCCCTCTTTCCCTTACTCTTGTGACAGAAGAATTTCTTCTAAACACAGAAGCATTTTGTAATGTACCTGACGTGCTGAAGAGGCCATGTGTTACCTGCCTGTTGCAGTCTGATCTAAGCATCAGAATTGTCAGTACAGGACCAAGTTTTTCTGATCATGACTATGCTTGCGATACCAACACAGCATCTTGGTCAAAATGAAAAATGCTTGAATGATGTGTGTTTGTTCTAAACTCTCTTGACTCTTATTCACCTCTTCCGTAGAGGGAATTCCCAGACAGAATTTCCCTTCATCCATTTTAGCAGTTATATTTACATTTTCTTCTAGAAAAAGATTATGCATAGAGCCAGAAGACATCAGTGGCTAAATATCTGATACAGAAACTGGGTTATGTGTATTTTCTTGCCTTAGACCTTTGGGTGGGTGATCCTGTAAGCCATCTGTTCTAGACGGTGGTGTTTGAGAAAATTTCCAGATGCAGTCAGATCACTGATGAAGCTTGTGCCTGGCTTTTGGCTCTGCTAGACCTTGCAGGCAGGGCAAGGCAGTCTTGCAGAATCTTGGGCTGTGTAGATTTTGCTGTGTCGTGGAATAACAGGGTCTTTTCCACCTTGCATAACTGGAAAGAAGTTTGAAAAGATACCTTTTAGGACACCTGTTCTATTTCTTTGACTCACAATGGATATAACTTTCTCTGCAGTGATAGCATTCTGGTAGGGATAGTGAGTTCTTGTTTTCAGCTCTTCATGTCGGAGGGCGGGAGAGACCCAGCCTCTGGCTCGCTCACTACAGAAAAAGGATGTCAGTAAAGGAAGAGAGGCTCTATGGAGAGCCTGTCTTTCCTAGATCTCTTCTAGAGTCCAGTATGGTTTCAGCAATAATGAGGCAGTTGGGGTGTTTTGCAGTTGCCTAAGTTCTGTCACATAGGTCATCTCATTTGATCCTAAGTGACCCCATCAAGTAGGAGGTTGATGTACTGTCAATCCTATTTTGTAGGTGGGAAAGACCAACATTCAGAGCATTGCAGTTGGTTCCTTAAGAGGCATAGCGTCAGTGTCAAACTAGACTTAAAAAGAAACTCCAAGTAGTATTTTTTTAACACTTTGTTTTTAAACACTCAGCCACCCCCAGGTCCTTCTCTGTCAAGTTGTAGGGTTCTGTTAAAAGGTTACTCAAAGGGTAGATGGACAGTCTAGAAGTATTATTTAAATCCTTTGTCTGCTTGAAAATGAAAGTGTTGCTTTCTTGGAATAATTTGGGAGATAGGCCGCATTGGGTGGTAGGCAGATGTGTGATTTTGCTGTTTGTGAATAGCTGTCATCAGGCAGTGAAGGAGGACTATGTGAGGTCTGTGCCCGCTAGCCAGTGACCTCCTTACATGACCTAGAGACAGAGATTTAGGCAGTGAGAAGCCAGGCCCAAGGCACTCACCCAAGTGTGGGTAAAATTGCAATATTTCCAGAATCTCTCACCTGGCCTTAGTGCATCAGTAGGTGTTTCCAAGGGGTGGAGAGAAGTAGCTATCTCCATATCAATAGGTGATTACAGTGGGGGTGGGGGGAATTGAGGGCCTATCTGGACCAGAGATGTTAGGTGGGGTCCCTTTTGCAGCCAGGTTGCAAGAGACCTGGGCAAGCAGAAGTAGACGACTGATCGTAAGCTGTAAATGGGTTTCTCCCACTTTATTACTCCCTTTGACTGATTTTGGCTTCAAAGGTTATTTGCCCCAGGCTGGGAACATATTTCCCCCCCTAGAGTTACATCAAGCTTCTTGAGTTTCCAGCTCTCTGCTATTCGTGACTTAACTTTTGGTCCTAGGTATCAGGGAGCGGTACTGTTCTGGGGGAGAGGGCTTAGTGCTTCCTTTTAGGCTGGGCACTCTCTGGGCTGCATTCTCCTCGCAGGCGACTGGATGGAGGCAGTCACAGAACCACAGAGCACCTCATTCTTACGTGTTGCCCTTCCCCTGCAGTGGGCTACCTTGAGAATGGAGAGAGGAGCCAAGGAGAAGAACCACCAACTTTACAAGCCCTACACCAATGGTAAGACTGCATCTCCATCCCTGTCGTGAAAGATCCCTTTGGAATGTTTCTGAGTGCTTTTAATCCACAGTCTCCATGATACACAAGGTAGAGCGTATATTCTCAGTATTTCCAGCATGCTTTCTGCCTGCGTGCTGCTTGACGGGGCTATTCTCCTTTGCAGGAATCATTGCAAAAGATCCCACTTCACTGGAAGAAGAGATCAAAGAAATCCGTCGTGGTGGTAGTAGTAAGGCTCTGGATAAATCCCCAGACTTTGAGCTCTCTGACATTTTCTACTTCTGCCGCAAAGGAATGGAGACCATTATGGATGATGAGGTGACAAAGAGGTTCTCAGCAGAGGAGCTGGAGTCCTGGAACTTGCTGAGCAGAACCAATTATAACTTCCAGTACATCAGCCTTCGGCTCACTGTCCTGTGGGGCTTAGGAGTGCTGATGCGCTATTGCTTCCTTCTGCCGCTCAGGTGAGGGCCGGCCCGGCGGGCAGACTTGAGCTGCTGCGGCCACAGCCTGTTGCCTGATCAGCCCGCCTGTGTCCCTGCTTTGCCTTTCCATTTTAGAAAGGAGGAGAGAGTGGTTCTACACTGGCCAGTCCCTCTGACTCTCGGAAGGCTACACTGGTGATTGTCCTTTAAAGGCCCTTGGATATTCTGCGTTATCAGACAAATAGTTGGGTTTCTTAAAGACAAATTGCTTGTCGTGGACTAAACACAGGGACAGGGAAGGGAACATGATGTACTTTCCGGCCACTCCTCCCTGGGCATGGCTAGTACAGAGGCAGCATCAATTCCCCATGTTTCTGTACTGTGTGCAATTCTGAGTATGCCTTGCTGGCTGCTGTTACCGCCAGGCTCTACTTCCTGTTGCCTCCCAGAGAAGCAGTGCCTCTGCCAGGGTTTTTAGCCAAAGGGAAGGGAAGGGAGCAGGGGCCTAAGGAGCCAGGTCCACAACTCACTGGCAGTTTGGCATCAGAATTGTCTCCAGTTCTGATAGGCCTGCTCACCTTTCTAGATGAACTCTCATTGAGGTCCTAGGTGACCAGATCATGGGGGTGATTGTGGTGTCCACTTCCATTTTCACGTGTTTGATTCTGTCCTTGAGAAGGGATTTGTCTGCTGCTTTTTAACTTGTCTTCTTGTTACAGGATAGCTCTTGCTTTCACGGGGATTAGCCTTCTGGTGGTGGGCACAACTGTCGTGGGATACCTGCCAACTGGGAGGTGAGTGGAGCGGGAGTGTCTGTTCAGGGCACTTAGTTCTGGGAATGGCAGCCACCCTGTGGAAGGCCCAGCTCCTTTGGGTACAGCCAGATCCAGACTCCTGGATAAAACAACCCAGTGGTAACAATGGCCTCAGCAGGAAAGACTGACATTTTTTCCCATCTTAATCTGTGGCAGTTGTTTTTGCCCTCCAGCCGTAACACTGTTCCCACTTGAGAGACAGAAGGGAGAAACCACAGAACTGTGGAGTCCATGGCTAGCAGATTGTATAGCATGCTGTTGAGTTTTGAGCATTCTACTGTGTTGATAAATTGGCAGGAAGATAAGAAATGTAGGTAGGATTCTTCTGCTTTGTCTTTTCAAAGAGAAATTTGCCCCTCCTGGAAAGCTCTGGAGCCGACAGACCTCTTCCGCCCAGGCTGGTGGGGACGGTTGACGCTCTGGCCTGCCTAATATCTATGAAAATACTTCATCGTTACAAGAAAGGACTGTAGGCAGTGGTGGTTGGCTTGTTAGGCTTGGTAACTTTTCCTGTCTTCCTGTATGTAAAGTAAAAACACATATTTTTGTCCTGCCATTGCAGGTTGAAGGAGTTCCTGAGCAAACACGTTCACCTGATGTGTTACCGCATCTGTGTGCGAGCCCTGACAGCCATCATTACCTACCACGACAGGTGGGTGCGTGTACATGGCCGGGGGCTCCTCTGAGCTTCCAGCTGAGCTGACGTGGCTGGTGAGGTGAGGGCTGAGTTCCGGATGAGCCGTTTCACACAAATTTTTGTTGCCTTGAATATGTTTTAAACACAGGGAAAACAGGCCTAGAAATGGTGGCATCTGTGTGGCCAATCATACCTCTCCTATTGACGTCATCATTTTGGCCAGTGATGGCTACTATGCCATGGTAAGACCTCTTTCTGATGTTTTCAGTAAAACTTCTTACCCTAGCCTGCTGAAGGCTGGGAAGCTTCTGGAGCTTTCACAGGGCTCTGTCTTAAGGGTACACACGTGTGACTATACCTGTGTGCATGGGCCCTACCACATGTCTCCTTTGTTTCTCTTGCTTTGGGGAACTCTTTGGGACTTTGATAGAAGATACTCTGAGCAGAGTAACAATGCGGTTGGAGGTTAGACTCTGGATGTTAGGCGGAGCGTGCAGAGGGGTGAGGATAGGGAAGGAGGACTTAAAAGACAGGGTCCCAGGGAGGGCATTTTTATGTTCAGCTTCATTACTTTGTTTTAGGATTTTCAGCTGTGTTTTTGATACCTGTCTCTGGTATCGCTGGTTACAAGGAGAAATTGAAGATTCAGGGAGTCTAATAGTGGTTTCTTAATAGTGAGAAACCTGTGGTTGTCGATAAAATGTTGGCGGGTAAGAGGTTGGCATGCTTACCTTGTGAGATCAGGGGCTTCCTCACAGAGGGGATGTGTGTAAGGATGGCTTCATTAGCAGTTTTTCCTCTGTCTGTGGCCAGGTAGGTCAAGTGCACGGGGGCCTCATGGGTGTGATTCAGAGAGCCATGGTGAAGGCCTGTCCCCACGTCTGGTTTGAGCGGTCGGAAGTGAAAGATCGCCACCTGGTGGCTAAGAGGTAAAACGACGTAATGCTGTTCTTTATGACCAGTTACAGAGAGGAAGGTTGCTTCCCTCCTCAGTGGAATTACAGTGTTCCTATATGGAGCCTACACTGTTCGTAATTAAAGTGTTTTTTCTAAAGCATGGAATACAAAAATTATGAATCCTGGTATTATTTACCAAATTAGTTATGTTCCTTAACCTTGTTATGACAGTACCCATTTAAGAAACAACACATGAACTTTTAACTGTATCTGATACCTCAGAATGAATTTATTTTCACAAATAAAGTCAAACTTAAGGCAGTGGAACAAAGTGCTGCTCTGTCTCCAAGCGTGGAGAAAAGGTAGATCGGGTGCAGGGAATGGCAGTTTTGCAGTGAACTCAGAGGAATGAGGACTCAACTGAGACCATCTTCCACAGGGACAGGTGACCTGCCGCTGAATTCCCTTTGCTGCATCTCGGGGACAGTGTCAAGCCAGGCGGACTACGGGTCCAGCCTCGCAAGCTGTCGGGAAGTTTGTGGAGAGCGCTCTTTGCAAGGCCCTGCCACAGATTTAGATGGTGGATTTGTGAAAGATGGGCCATATTTGTCAACTTGCTTTTATACATGTGGTGTGACATCTGTGTGGATTATTTATAAGTGCCTTTTGGTGATGATGGATATATCTGACCCTTTGTTTTACTTCTCTGTTCCAAAGACTGACTGAGCATGTGAGGGATAAAAGCAAGCTGCCCATCCTCATCTTCCCAGAAGGTAAGAAGGGGCTGCTCACTGCAGAGTTTCTGTGTGGGGGTGGATGGGAGGTGTGGGGCAGTGGGGATGATGTTGCCTTGGAAGCAAGTCCCTCATCCCTTGTCCTCTTTTTACTGAGTAATGTGAGGCCTCTTGCATTCGTTGTGGGACTGAACCTCAGGGAAATTCAGCACTTGAACCAAGAGTGCCGTAGTGCAAACTTCTGCACTGCAGGAACCTCTTCTGTGCTGTTGCCAATGAGTCTTAGCTCTTGTGGGGTTCTCAGGAGAGCCCCCAAGTCTGCTGAGTGTCTCTGGCCTGTTACCTATGCTGTATGTGTTGATCAGGGAATGTGGTCTTATAAGCAGAAAATAGGAAACAGTACAGTTATTTTGATTGTCTTGTTTAAGTGTTTGTTCCTGAGCTAAGGAGATGAGAGATGTGTCCTGTTTGAAGAGCCATTAGAAGAATTTTTATCATACTCCTTAAACTCCTGATCTCTGGGGTAAAGGACCACAAGAAATAACATCTTACTCTCTCCTGCATTTTAGGAACCTGCATCAATAATACATCAGTGATGATGTTCAAAAAGGGAAGTTTTGAGATTGGAGCCACGGTTTACCCTGTTGCTATCAAGGTACAAGACCTCGGAGAGTGAGTGTGGTCCTTGTCGCCGCAAGAGAAGGTGGAGAACTGGTGTCACCAGTCAACGGGCTGGTTGGTGCTCTGCAGTCAAGCAGCCTGGGGCTGGGCTAGTGGGTAGAGAGCTAGAGGAGGAGGATGGGAGTGGTTCATTATCTGTGGAACAAGGGCTGGCCGGCCAAATTCCAGCCTGCACCTCACCATCACCGCCAGGATCAGGAAATACAGACCTTTCATGAGTTTTGTGTATTTCCCCTCACTTAGTCTTCATAAACCATTTGTGCCCTTGCTGGAGAGGATGGGGCAGAAGTGTCCTCATTAGGGAAAAAACATGCACTGCTTTGGGTTTTGGGTCGTCTCGATACCATAAGCGGCTTATGAAAGTGGAATGGGTCTTAGCTTGTCCAGTGTGCTGCCCACCTGTCAGGACCTATCCTCTGACTGTCCAGCTGCCCAGGAGGGGGCCTGGTGAGCAGTTCCCCTTTGTCCTTCCTCTTACCCCACCTTCACTTCCATCTGATTTTACAGATAGGTACATTGTATTCCATTATTACTTTTAAAAAACACAGGCCATTGTCAGTATGTTCAGAGCATTTAGGTGAAAATCTCAGTCAGGATGAAAGGGTGACTAAATGTGAGTCAGAGTTGGGCTTAGAATTTGGTCTCCACGCTTTTGCAAAGGCCCACTTGTTGCCTGCGGAGCGTTCTGTGTTCCATCGAGGTCTTTGCTGCTTCCACCTCGGCCGGCACAACTGGTGCCTTGCAGGGAGAGGGTTCCTCGGGTAGACAGATGCTTCCCGGCCGCTGGCTTCCACCAGGGAGGCAAAGCCCCAGGGCAGGGCTGGAGCTGGACATTGGCTGTTGGGTGGCTGACCCATGGCTCAGGACTGCCCAAGCGGCTATTCAGGTGCTTGTCTGGGTACAGCAGGAGGAAAACAGCCTGGTAGCAGTGTGGGGGTGGCGGGGGGTGGCGCTCATGTCATACGGGTGCCACCATGCATGTCAGGATACTGGGGCCCAGTATTAAGAACAGGCTAGATAGACGCTCGCTGCAGGCTTCCTTAGCTGTATCCGCTCCACCTGGAGGGTGAGAGTGCCGGTTGTTAGGCCGCTACTCCTGGTGTGGAACCACCCCGAGAAGCCTGCTCTGGAACGTGGCTCTTAACCAGCTTGGATAGTCAGGGCCCTCCTGCAGGGAAAAGGCATGTGACTCTCACATACCATGTCATAGCACTGGCACATGTGCTGAAGCTCTCATGTGATCATGAACTGCTGCTCCACAGATACTTTGCAGCTGCTATGAAGCCTTCATGGGAACCAAACTCAGGTAACCTTAGCAGTTTCAAGGCTGCTACCACATTCCCACCAGATAACTAGCCATTATCTGGTTTTGAGGAATGTATTGCCATTTTGAGCCTTTGCCTTGTCTGTCTCTCCACACGTCTGCCCCACATGGAGCAGAGAATCAAGCCTAAACCAGACTCTCATGCAGAGTATCAAGTCTTTACCCATGGAGTGCTCTATAGGATGTAACAACACTTCCTTCTCACCGTATGCATTAGCTTCTGTTTAAAACTCAATTTTCTCCTTTATTTCCTTCTGTTATTAGAACGTGAACTCATTATGCTTTCCATAGGTAGTCTAAATTTCTTAGTTTCTATAGTTAAATCTAAGCATCTGCATTTCTGTAGTCAGGTCTGCAACTCGGTATGATTATCCGATTTCTATTCTGAGAATCATACAGTTTAGGCTTGAAAGGCCTAAAAGATCATACAGCTCAAGCGCAAGCCCACCCCCCAAACACAAGAATCCCCACTACAGCCCTGCCTGGGGCCCTTCTCAGGCTCCTCCAGGGAAAGGGCATTTTCAGCACTGGTGCTGGCTCGGGCCTGTGGGAGGACTCTTGAATTCTGTGCCTTTATTTTCCTGTTCCCCAGCCCTAGGTCTTTGCTCTAGAATTAGAGAGTCAGCTTGACGTGATTACTGCCCCCAGCACCTCCCCGCTGCTTACTTGCCACTTAAATTATTCTGTTTGGTGAGAATGAGGGTCACAGTTTCAGCTGCACACACCCCACTAAGGCCCAGCCTTGGCCTGCATTAGAGTTGCTGCAAAGGAAAATACCAGCCATGCCTGCTGTGCGGCGGTGACCTCATGAGCTGTCGGGGGGCACCGCTTAGAATGAACACGATCTCATCAGAGCAGGGCCTCCTACTTAAAAGTAACTCTGTTAAGTATAACTACAGAAGCATATTGTAAGCTTTCTGTGTTTTCTCCTTGGTCTGGGGCACCAGAAATAATTTTTTAAGCTTGGTAGTTAGGTAAGAAAATTGGTATTTGGGGGAGTACATATAGAAATATTTCTGAGTGAATGACATGATGTTGGAGATAGGCTTTGTAAGGGGGAGGGGGTGATGGGGCAACTGTGGTGAAATGCTGGACCTGGGGAATGGGTGTATGGGAGTGTGTCATCCTGTTCTCTTTTTGGGGTATGCTGGGAAACGTTAACTACATACACCTGTGAGTGAGTAAGCTTTAGAACTAGTCACAGGGAGGGCATCCTTCCTAACACGCACAGCAGTCTTGGGTCAGTCAGGTGAGGGTGCATGTTGCTGGAGGTCAGCACTGCCCAGGGCCCGGCTTTCTCATACTGAGGCTGCTCCAGGGCTACGTTCAGGAGGTGGCTGTTTACACCCACCCATTGTTAGAACTACTGATTTCTCACCATCCAGCCCTCCATTGATTTTCAGTATGATCCCCAATTCGGTGATGCCTTCTGGAACAGCAGCAAATATGGAATGGTGACCTACCTGCTGAGAATGATGACCAGCTGGGCCATTGTCTGCAGTGTGTGGTACCTGCCTCCCATGACCAGAGAGGTAGGTCCCCACATCGTGCACAGATCGTCACTTAACCTCTGTGTGGCGTGAGCCTGTGTTGAGTCGTCTCATTTATTCTTACAGACCGATGAAGATGCTGTCCAGTTTGCAAATAGGGTGAAATCCGCCATTGCCAGGCAGGGGGGACTCGTGGACCTGCTGTGGTGAGTCAGAGCCAGATTGTATCAATCGAATCTAGGAGAACCTGAATTTCTGAAGCGGCTGCTGAATCACTGACTTCATTTACAAAGAGCCTACCTCTCCCTGGTGTGCAGAATTAAGCCCACCGACGCTGGAAAGTGGGCAGTTTGACTCCTTTCTCCTAGTTGAGCTCAGAAGTGCCCTACACTGCCTGGAGCTCGGGGGTCCTGGAGCCCAGGTTGCTTGGACTGAAGCTGTGGGTTCTGTGTGTCCCGCTGGGGTTTGCACTGGTTCACCAGAGCCCCAAACTATCCCTGTCTCTAGATAGGGCTGACCTGGTGCTGCTCTGGAAATTTCATAGGAGTACTGGTCTCTTTGATTTGGGGATTTGGAAAAACTGGACCATTTAGAAAGGTAAAAGTTTCATTGTGTTTAGCTTGTTACCTACTAGACAGGTGGCAAACTGTAAAGACTCAGTGAATATTTCATGGTTTGTGGGCCATATGGCCTCTGTTGGATTTGCTTAACTCTGCCATTATAGTGTGAAAGCAACCAGAGACAATACATAAACAAATGAGCACATCTGTGTCCCAATAAAACGTTATTTATAAAAACAGGTCCGACTAGACTTATTCCGGGGGCCATGGTTTAAGACCCTTATTCAGTATGTGACAGTTACACTCCAAATAGCAGATAATTGGAATGAATAAATGAAACTGTTCCACCCTCTAGGGCCCTTAGTTTAAGTGCAGGGGTCTGCTGCAGAGGGCATTTGACTGAAGTGGGCACTATGGGAGAAGAAAGTGTAGAATGTCAGGCTTTAAACTGACGTGTGGCTGGCTGTGGCCCTCGGGTCTGGGCTTCCTAAACACGCTCACCTGCACTGATCACTGGCTGTGTGCCAGGCACAGCGCTGCTCTGTGCGGCCTCGTTCCCTCCGCACAGCAGCCCGTGAGTACGAAAACAACTCTTCCCGTCCACTGATGGGACTGACACCCAGGGAGGTGAAGTAACTTTTTCAAAGTCACAGAATAAGCACTGGAGCGATTCTGAACTCAGGTTGGACAGGCTTCTAGAACTGCGATGTTTAACCACTGTTCATGCTCCCTGTAGCTGGGGCCTGACAGGGACGGGGGGAGCCCCTGTGCTGTGGATTTCACAGGCCGCAGCAGGTGTGGGGCCTCCCAGCACTGGCACTCAGCAGAGGCTTCTCCCCACTACCACCTCCAAACCTGGGAGAAGGAAAGGGTGGCAGAAAGGCTGGAGGTGGGCTCAGGTCTCATTAGTCATGAGGGGATGGTAATCTAGGGTGTAGGCGAGGCATTGGGGTGACGGGTGGGAGTGGCCTTAGAAGAGGCAGGTCCACGTTCACAGGGGGCTTTTTGGGTGTGTTGGAGGGCAGTGTGGGCTGCATAGCCCCGAACTCTGGTCGCCTGGGCTCCCTTTGGTACCATCCCTTGGACACAGGGGCAGTAAGAACTTGTACTGCCCTGTGTCACGTGTGTATGAATTTGGATTTAAATTGTACAATTCTGAATTTTACAGATTTTATTTCACAGATCAGTTTTACAGATGACTTTTAAGTCTCAATATTTCTTAAAGCATGGCTCTGAGTAGAATGTCAGACTTTAAACTGACGTGTGGCTGGCTGTGGCCCTCGGGTCTGGGCTTCCTAAACACGCTCACCCATACTGATCACTGGCTGTGTGCCAGGCACAGCGCTGCTCTGTGCGGCCTCGTTCCCTCCGCACAGCAGCCCGTGAGTACGAAAACAACTCTTCCCGTCCACTGATGGGACTGACACCCAGGGAGGTGAAGTAACCTTCCATAATGCCAGAAAATCTTCTTTATCTTTTGTAAGGTGAGGATGATGTTTGAGCAGAAAGAATTTTAAACCCCATGGTGGGTTTCTGACGTTAGAAAGCACTTGACTAATAGTGAATCCTGGCCCCGGGGTGAGAGCGAGGCTTCAGGCAGAGAGGCTGGGCTCTGGGCTCTGGGCTCTGGGCTCTGGGCCTGCGCCCGCGCCCGGGGCCTCCTGAGGAGAGAGCTGGGTGTGAGTTTTTTCCTGGCTTCTGAGCAGCGCAGTACACAGCTGGGTGCCAGGGCAGATGAGAAGCCCTCTTTGCTTACATGCGGCCTTTCTCTCATCAGGGATGGTGGTCTGAAGAGGGAGAAGGTGAAGGACACGTTCAAGGAGGAGCAGCAGAAGCTCTATAGCAAGATGATCGTTGGCAACCAGGAGGACAGGAGCCGATCCTGAGCCCGTGTGGTGTGGCTGGAGCCACCCTTTCTAGACCCCGGGGCTCTTCACGCTGCTGTGCATCCCAGGACCCCAGCTTCCTCAGAGCCACCCCAGGTCCCGGGGCTGGCCGTCAGAAGTGACCGCTGCTGGGCGCTGTGCCCAGGACGAGATGCCTTGTTGTTTCTTGTATGACATGTCCATTGGAGGAATACCACTAAAGTCAGCGTTGGAGGAATACCACTAAAGTCAGCTCTCCACTTGTGCAGGTGTGGGGCTGAGTGTGGGGAAGGTCGGCCCCACTCTGTGCTCTGACATTAGGAGGTTAGTCTGTTACAGATGCCCACCCTACAGGGCCTTTGCTGGGAAGGCCGCCCGCCCAACGACAGAGGCACTTCCCAGGCAGTGTGGCTCGCTTCCGCCTACACGTCACCCCCCTGCCTGGGACCCTGCAGACATAATGAAAAGAAGACTTATCTGCAGGGGCTTCCAGCAAAGTGAGGCTTTCTGCTCTCACACTCCTGCCCGTGGGGTCACCAGAGGCTGGGCAGTGGCACGGTGGACTGGTTGCCGGTGTGGGGCAGCAGGGGTCAGTTTGCACTCAAACTCCAGTGCTAACCCTGAATGCCCGTGTGACTTTGCTCTGTTACATGTGCCTCGGTTTCCCCCTCTGTAACCCGGATCAGGAGGGGAGGGGTGTGCCTACCTCACCAGGTCGCTGCAGGGCCTGCAGTGCTGGTCTAAATGAAGGCTGAGCGTTCTGAGTGCAGAGCTGCCATGTGGCAGGGTCTGAGCGCAAGTCCCGGGCTGCTGCTCGGGCTTGGCGTTTGTTTCTGTGAGTCAATAAAATTGTCTTTGAAGGTGACGATTGAGGGGCTTTTCCCTTCACTCTTTCTCCCCTAGAATAGTCCCAAACAATGTGTGTCGAAAAATATCCATGATTCCACTCTCTGATGTGAACATAACCCCGGGGCTGCAGGAGATGCACTTGACTCTGGAATGAGGAATAACAATGCTCGGAAGAATTTACTTCTCAGATGGGTGCTTATCTGTCAGGTTAATGTACATTTCCGGCACAGAGAATTTCCCCACAGAAATCCGTGGGTGCCATTGGGCTGGAGGTGGGGAGAGAGGGAAGACGGCAGGGACTGTCCGGCTGTAAGTACAGAGAGGCAGCAAGGAAATTCAAGGGCATGGGAGGGTCAGCGAGGGTGACAGGATGGGCAGGCGGCTATTTGGTGGGTCACCTGTGGACACTACAGGCCTGTCCGAAGCCAGGCAGCCCTCGCCAGTTCTTGCTTCCAGAGCCCACCAATTTCAAATCCCCCAGAGCAGCGTGGCCTCGCCCCCACCGCCCATCCATCCATCTGCCTGACCCACCCTTGCTCCCGCACAACACAGCCCGCACAGCCCAGCACCAGCTGCGGAGTCACCTCTCCAAGGCCGCCCTCCGCCTGCTCCTCAGGCCCCAGCTCGGAGAGCCCTTTGTCTTACCTGCCCTGCGTCTGACCCTCGCCCGGACTGCCCCCATTCCTGTTCCTCCCTGAAGGGCCGTCGTGCCTGCCAGCCCTGCTGCTAACCCGTGACAAAGTCTTTTTTTCTCTCAAATAAAAACACTATTAGGAAAGTAAGGAACAGCCTTTTACGAACTGTTTTACAAAATGTTTGAGGTGAACTTTTTTTTTTCAGCCTTTACAGGAGGCTTTATCAACAGTGTTGAAAAGCTGTCTGAAATGATCTTTAAAAATTGGTCCTGAAGACCAAATTCCCTTTTAAAAAAAGTTTTTGCTGTTTAATATGTTTACCTCTTGGTTTTCAAAGATGATTTTTTTAAATATTTTAATTTTCTCACACTGTTCAGCAATTGTCCATTACTGATGACATCGCAGGATAATTGCAAGGACCTGGTTCAGAGTCTTCGCTATGGAGGGAGATACGGGGGGAGATGGAGCGTTGATGACTTCACTCTCCTGCCTGGCAAAGGGATGTGAACTACACCCCAAAAGAGAGACCTACCGTTTTATTTAGTGCATGTTCAAGCACGCACGCTCATTGAGCTGCTCCATCCTATTTAATTGGGGCCCTGCGGGCCCCTGACTCAAGTGAAAGGTGATTTGCTTTGGGATAACTGAGTTAGTCTTGGGGGTAAAACTTCACAACACTTAGGAGTAAGGACAGGAAACATAAGACAATGTCAGGCCCAAAATACACCCACGCTTGTGATGCTAGCAGCCCCAAGACCGTCTCAGAATAAAACCAAATGGCATTAATAAGTGCGATGAGCACGGAGCATCTTCCAATTCCACTGAGACCCCCCCACCCCCCGCCCTCCACTCATTGGCTGCTCTGACTTTATTTCTTTGTCTATTTCCTGATCTATAAGGACTTGGGCAGATGGCATCTAAGGCCCTTTCCACCTTAATTTCTGTACTTTTTAAACCCATAGTCCAAACCTTGGTTGTAAGCTCTAAATCACTTGGAATCCAACACTGGGGCTAGTGAAACGCCAGCCCGCATGAGGGTGTCCTGCTTGTAAGGGGGGTCCAGGGTTTTAGGCGATTGTGGGGCTGGGGGGGTTTGACTGTGGTCCTGGAAAGACTTTTGAACAGATTTTCTTTTCCAGCTAGTTAGAGAAGGAGCTTTCTAAAAGGCTAGTCAAATTCCCCTGACAGGAAGCCCAATAGAAAGCTGTCAGCCAGGCCGGAGCTCAGCTTCTAAGCTTGAGGAAGCCGGTTAAGAGCCCTTGTGACATAGAACCAACTTTGGAACTTGATTCTTTTCCGTGGCAGACCCCCCTCCCTGTTGCTTCCCTTCACGGGTTAAAGGCTCAGAGGTAGTGGGGAGAGCGCCACAGAACCCTGACAGCCCAGGCCGGACAGAGGCAGGAGTGTGCCGGCCCTGCCCTGCTCAGCCCTCAGCAGCCCCGTACCCACGCTGGAAGTGCCCCGGGTCTCTCAGTCCTGCCATTCCCTTCCCAGAGTTGACCAGTGGTCTGTGGGGTGATGCCTCCTGTGTCCCTGACGCATGAACCTCTACTGCTCCAGAGGTCCCATCCACTGCTGCGCCTTTTGGGTGGCCGGACTCGATTTCTCCAGCCGCGCTCGCCCGGACACAGGGCGGGAAGGGCATGTTCGCTGGCTCCTGCATGGGTTGAGAGACCGTCCAGCCATCCATCTTGCATTGCACCAACACCCCTTCTCCCCCCAGTCAATATGTCTCTCTCCGATGGGAAAGTTAATAAATTTTGCTCTAGATTAAAAGTATTGATCATTTCATTTGTAAACGATAAATAAAAAGGGGGAACTTTTCATTGCACCAGGGGTAGCGTCTGGTGTATTTTGCTGGTGAGATTGCGCTAGCTGCCAGCGGGGTGGGCTTCTCATATGCATTCTGGTTGGCCGGCTGCATTGATTTCCTATTAGTCTCCCAGCACCACCCAGTAACACATCATTTCAGTACCTGCTATTAATGGTCTTTTGATAAATAATCACTTGTAAGTCAATAAATTTTTATTAAACAGTGTGGCTCTTTGATTTATTAAAATCCGACCATGTTTGTCTGGGAGAAAAGGGATGCTGAATTGAAGTGGAGGTTTTCATACATCTTCCTGACGCGGAGCAGTCACCTCACACTCCGGAGAAAAACAATTGCATTTTAACAGAAACAAAACAGCCGAGTTTGGAACTTGGGCCCAGGGAAACTTTATCTCCGTCAGTCTGAGGCTTACCCTGCAGGGAGCAGCTGCAGGCCGGAGGGCACCGTGTGAGAACTTTGTGTTTGCTTCCGAGAGCGGGGAGGAACTGGGGCTGGGCCCCCCTCCCATCACCTTCTGGGCTGCACAGGCCATCGGTCATTTCTCCCCGGTGGAGCGCTGCAGCCCGGAGCAGCCCTCCAGGCACCCAGCCCTCAGCAAACAGGTGGAATCCATGAGAAAAGTTGGACTAAGGACCTTTTAGCTTCCTTGCTGGCTAAATCACCAAGGTCACATTTGGTGGCAGGAAATACCAAAGGATGGTTTCTATTTTATGTGGAGATTTGGCTATATGGATTATAAAAAGTGGCCCAATAGCTGACGATTGGCAGTCTTTTTTGTGAGATTCCCATTGGCATAAAATTTGCTGTACACGGTTTGACAAGTTTTTCTGGAGACTAGGCCCCAAAGGATTGTTGTATAGAGAGAGGCCCCAGCACTGAATACAGACCGAACTCACGGCCCATAGGGAACTGTCTGGCTAGTAAGATGTTTTATTGGAAGTCTGGCTAGTAAGGTAGAACCCCTTGACCCTGCCCTTGCTGGGACTACTGCTGACCTCCGTCCCATTCATATTCAGTGTGACGGGTGCTGACAGGAGAAGGGCTTTTGAACTAGGGATGGCTAGTAAATTCAGCTGAGGGCTTTAATGTTTTTAAACATTTCATGTTTTTAAAAGTTTTAAATCACATTTGAAATTGTTTAAAAATGTAATCTTTTTACATTTTTGCAAAGTTTGTAGTTTTGCAAACATGTCATTTTTACATCTGCAAAATTTCTCTGTTGGTTGGAGTTCCTTTTCTGTCCTGGTCGTGGGGGTAAAAGCTGGGAATCAGGGACCTTGGAGGTGAACAGGGAGCCGGAGAGCAGCAAAACCACGTGTGACTCCCCAGGCGGGTGGGTATGAACGCAGGTTTTCAGGGGGCAGCCCCTTCTGGCCCCACACGCAGGAGGTGGGCAAGGAGCCCGGCTTCCCTTCCAAGGAGCACAGAGCCTGTGCCTGAGGCCCGACCCCAGCCCACAAGCACCTCGGCTGGGCGGGTGCCCAGCAGGGAAGCACAGCATGCAGCTTTCTAGAACACAGGTTAACGCTGAGTGTATTTTGCATTCTACACGTGCAAAATTCAAGTCCACTTTCAAGGTAAAACTTGTGAAATGCCGCCCTGGGGCTTTATCCTCTGCCTCTGCTAATTCTCACTGCATTTCCCCTGTCCGTGTTCTTGCCACTCTGTTACTGGGACTTTGATGGGAACGTTGAGGGATCATCTTAGGGTTTCTTGCACTCATGAGCTTACCTTCGGTGATTTAGAGTTAAATACATTAAACTATAGGAAACAAGTGGCTTGCGGAGCAGCTTCTGTTATAGTGCTGGTGGTGGAGTGGTGAGGCAGAGTGAGGTTGGCACACAGGAGGGACAAGGGGCATTTGGGCCACAAACCGGCAGCTACACCGGCACCTCCTGCAGATCCAGCCAGGCAGCAGGAGGCCGGGGAAGATGGAGGTTAGGACGCTCGTCTCCCTTGGGAGCAAGAGTGGAGCCTGGAAACTTCCAGAATGGAGGAGCTGGTAATCCTAGAGAGCTCCCACAGTGTTTCCTTCCCCGACCCCGCAGGTCCCAAGTGCATTTTCGTCATATTTGAACCCCTCCACATAGTACAGGCTCAGCTCTGAATGGCTGGACGTGAGGTCAGGGGAAGGTTAGCTGGTGCTTTCCCATGTGACCCCAGCCACAGTCTGGCCCATATGGTCTCAGCTCCCTCGCTCTCTCCTGTCCTGTTTTCGGAGCAGACACTTGTGTGTCTTGCCGGCTGAGGAGCGGCTCTACAGGAGCGAGAGGGCGGTGCCTGGGCTCCTGGGCTCCTGGGCTCCCTGGGCCCCGCTGCTGCCGCAGTGGGCTTGGCAAAGGGCTGCTTGCTCTCAGATCGATCCACCAGCTGTGATCCGTCATTTTTCCGAGGCAGGCGCTGTTTTCTCTTGCTTCAGGAGGCCCCTTCGACACCTGCTTTATTTTTCTTCCTGCGCTGACGTGACGGGAGACAGGTGTTAAACTACTTAATCACTTTAAAATTGTTTTAATTTTCTGTTTTTTATTGATCTCTCCAGCACCAATTAATCAGCTCACTGGACCAGGCAGTTAGTACATTAAAAATTGTCAGGGAGGCCGTGCATCTTGCAAAATGTCTAAAAAATATTCAGCTAGCAAATTTCGTTTTTCTTTGGCATGCAACAGCCCCTGGCCCACAGAACTCCCCGTTGAGAAGGGCCTCGGCCTCTGGGGCTTGAGGAATATTCGGAATATTCCGGGCTCAGAAGGTACTCGGGCCACAGGAGGTACTCCTGAAGGGAAAGACGGAAGCAGATGGCCTTTCCATCACTGGTTGGCCACCTCTCCTTACACTTTTGTTCGTTGCTTCCCGCACAACAGTGGGTCTCCCTTCCCCAAGAGCATTGGGAATTTTTGTGGAAGGGTACACTTGCTCTGGACCCTGGGTCCTGACCCCACAACAGCAGACTTCACGGTCTATAAACAGCCTTCTGGCCGGGAACCCAGCCCTCCACCCGATTTCCTCCTGCAGCTGGGGGGCCTGCTAACCTTGGTAAACTCCGTCTGTGGGCAGGTGGCCAGGCGCCTCGCTGCTTCATCCCTGGCACCTAGTGATGAGCCTGAAGCCCTTCCATGGAATGTTCTGGACAACCCCACCTGCACAGTCACCCGGTCCCAGGCTGCACACCCTTGCCATCTGTCTCTTATCACCCCTCTTGAAAATCATGTATTAACTCCTTGGCTGTACTTTCTGAATTAAATAAAACTTGGACATAATAACCAGGGGTTTCAATGTTATTTCTTGGGGGCAGAGATTTGTTTTCTGGTTTTCCTGTTTCTGCCTGATTTTCTATCATTTTCCAAAAGCAAGGCCTTTACAGTCCCTTTGGCAACTCAAAGGCAAGCAGCCTGTTGGCATGCGAGGCGTGTGTGCCATCCCGGGGGCTGCACCCTCCCAAGGTCTCTCTCGCCCACTAGGCCCTACTCCGTGGTGCCCAGCTGCCGACATGACCAAGGGGAAGCGCTTCTTACCCCCTCCCCGGCCTTCACTATTCACACAGGTGTCCCAGGACCCCCAGCACAGCGTTTTAGAGTCAGGACCGGCAGCCCGGCCCAGCCGGGTGTGGGGACAAGGGTGGCCGCACTCTACCCCGCCCTCGGCCCCCGGCCCCACCCTCTCTGTATTAATTGGTATCCGATTGGGCTAGGGCATATAATCTAGTATTGATTTTCTCTCTGGACGCCTTTATTTGCTCACAGCTGCCTTGTGTTTAATTGGCGCTTTGCTCTGGAAACCAGAGGTCTTATCGGCCGGCTGGGTTCCTTTCCTGGGCCACACAGGCACGCACACACCCTCTCCTCTCTTTGCTGGCCCGGCCCTGCCTCTCCCTGACACCCCCGCCCTACTGCGAGGCATTCCTGGGGGGGGCGGGAGGGGGTGGAGAATGACCCTGAAGGGCTTTCTCAGCGATTTCCTGCCTTTACACTTGACCTCCCTGGCTGTGGCTGACCCCTCCTGCTGTGCGAGTGTGTGCTGACGGACGGAGGCGGGGCTGGCCTTGCGTCAGCCGGGTTCCCTGTGTGTGTGTGGCCTGGAGGCTAACCTATTGAGTTTGCAGTGTCTTCTTTATCTGAGAAAGTGAACCCTAACCTCCTTGTAGGATTCTTAGGGGATGTCTGTCCCTCACGTACCCACTGCCCGGCACCTAGTAGGTGCTCAACCAATATCAGCCAGCTTGGTCGATAACATTGCCCCACTCGGCTTGGTGCCCAGGCTGCCTGGTGAGAGAGCAGAGCTACGTGTCCAGAAGGAAAAATGAGTCCCTGCGGCCACCTTTGTGTGTCCATGTGGGATGGGGAGAGCACAGCCCCACAGGGTTCGCAGTCAGAGGGAACCTCGGCCCCCCACGCGCTGCTGTCACCACTCACCTCCCGCCCAGGGAGCTCACCCTCCAGCAGGCCCCCTGTCGCCCTGCGACCCCTCCCCAGCCCACCCCCAGCAGGGCACCTGCGTTGCCGTGTTTTGTTTTTCTCCCCTCTGATTGTGGTCCTGCCTTTGGGCTGATCCTCCCTGGGCTTTTGTAGCAAAGGGAAGATGTAAAGGCCAGAGGTAAACACTAATTTCCTGTTGACACGACATTAATCCCCTTGCTTGCTCAGGTGCATGTGCTCACTCACGTTACGAGATTAATGGTGTTTGTTTGCCTGCCGAGAGAGGCCTGAGGAGGGGCCTTTGACAGCGTGCCTTCTGGGGCGGCTGTGGGCAAAGAGGCCGGCAGGACGTGATGTGAGGAAATCCAGCCTCATCCACCCCTCCGACATCCCTGTGTCCACCCAGTGCAGGTGCCTTGCCCCCAAAGAAGCAGGCTGAAAGAATTACTGCTTAAGAACGTGAGCTGTTTGGGTCCCACCCCAGAGGTTGCTTCTGACAGGGGGCCTTGTCTACAGACCTGCACACTGGGTCTGGAGGTCAGCCCGCCTGCCCCCGGCTGGCACCTGAAGTTTGCCTCCCACCTGTGCACACCAGGTCCTCGCTCCGTTTGTACCCAATGCTTTGTGCAAGGTAGGGTCGGTCTTTGGTGCATTGCTCTGACAAGCAACAAATGGTACTGCAGGGGACAGGCCAGTGCTGCTGTGGTGGGGCCGCTGGCAGGGGTGCCAGGACAGCAGTGGAAGACCCTGGTAGGATAGGACATAGGTGGTGCGGTGGTGGAACATCCAAGCAGCTTCTGCTCTGTGACCGTAGGCTCAGGCCAGCTTCCATAGGGCAGGAAGGGGCCCTTATCGTGGGACTCTGCCCAGGCAGATGGCAGAGGGGGTGCCCGGGAGGGGCCACCGCAGTCCCCAGTGCTCCCAGTCTGTGCAGTGTCTGGGTCCCTGCGTGCTCCATCTCCCTGCAGGCAGGGTGGACAGACCAGGCCCCCTCCCTCAGGAAGCCTAGGTCCACAGACCCTCTGGAACTGAAGTGTCACTCCCCAAATGAGCCAGGCACCGCTCACATCAGAAATTTAACCAAGACTCAGAAAAAAATAAGCACCATGGGTGGGAGGAATCATTTATCCAGGCCTGTATCATAGGGCGGGCAGTAATAACCTGGCCATCTGAGCCAAGAGAGAAAGGTAGGCCCCAGCTCTCCTGGTGGGGAAGGATTGGGAAATTCTGGCCCACGGTGACACCCCTTCCTCCCTATGTATGTTTTGGGGTCCCTGCAAGGTCAGCCAATAAGTAAACAATAGGGTTACAAAACTTTTTTTCTTACTCTATTAGTGTCCCTTCTGTCACCAGTTATGGAAACCCAGCTCAACCAGACTCCAGACAAAAGGGTATCACTGTCCCCTGACCAGGTTAGGTGTGGATCAGGCCTGGCTGAGCTCGGGCCTGAAACAAGGTCACCAACTCTGTCCTGGTCTCCCTGCATCTCTCAGGTCTCCTTTCCTCCAGGTTGGCTCCCGTCTCAGACAGGTGGCCCCTCACATGGACAAGATGCCTGCGGGGGCCGAAAAGAGCCCCAGGTGGAGAGGGGAGAGGTGCGCCTGAGAACAGCTGGCTCTTCCCTCATTGGCTGGAACTGAACCTCAGGTCCATCCCTGGACCCATCCATCACATGACCTAAGAGTGGTCTTCACTGATTGGCTCAGGACTGTGTCACCTATGTCTGGAGAAAGGGGGTGGGGGTCAGCTCACCCACACGGATCAATCAAACAAGGCAGGAGGGTTGTTTCTCCACAGAAAAATCAGGGTGGTGATACCAGAAGAAGGCAAGGATCAGTGCCAGGGAAACCCAAACTCAGAAGTGCGCTGTGTCCTTTTATGGTAGAAGCTGCCATTCACTGAGTAATGCACTGTACTTTACAGTCACCCTGCTGCTGGGCCACAGACCCCCTGTGTCCCGGCTGTTTTCTCCTTGGCATGTGATGGCCCCAGCCTAGCAGGACTGCAAGCCATTATTTTCTGTTCCAGAACACAGCAGCCGTGGTTAAGCAAGCTTGTAAGAGCAGAATTTCTCCCAAGAGACTTGGGGTCTAAACTCGACCTTCCCGCGAGTATCAGCCACCGGGGTCCTTCCACCTCTTCCTCTTTCATGGAAGGAGATCCAGACCCTTTGCAGCTTCGTTCCTGCTCCTGCCGCCTTCCCTGAACGCTTCCAATCTTTGTCCCCTGGGGAGCAAGGAACCAAGACAGAACTCAGCGGAGGTCATTGTGAACAAGGCCATTGCCAACGAGAATCTCCAAAACATGAGCGTTTAAATCGAGCTGGGTCTCTAACATCAGTACTTGCCAAATACATCACTCCCAGCGCCCTGCCCAACCAGCACATAGCAGGGCTTAACCGAGCTGAAATATCTGGGAAGGGCCCTGGGAATCTGCATGTCTGACAAGTCAGTCCTCTCCCCAGCAAGCTTGGGAGACTGCCCAGGTGAACATCTTCTCTGGCAGTGGGTGTGTGCTCCACCCAGAGATGCTGCATTTGCTTTAACCATTCAGGGCAACGCATGTGACCACTGTGACTTTGATCAGAGGACTCACCTGGCCCTCTTGTGTCCTCTGTCACCTCCAGGTCTTTATACACCTGGGGAGTAGACACAGCCCTGGACTTAGGGTTGGAAGATAAGGAGTTTCGAGCTTCAGTGGGTTTCCTTAGCATCCCAAGCGTCAGTTCATCATAGGCCAGACCTGGCCAGTCTGAGAACCAAACGAAGTAATGTACGCGGATGTGTGTAGACTGCCATAGTGAGTACAGCGTTATTGTTTCAAATGGAGATTCAGTGATTGCTTTTCCTTCAAACTCTATACATTCTAGATTTTGGGTGGTGCAGACACAGTGACCCTTACTGCTGAAAGTGGTCTTTATTCTGATGCTCCTTAAATGTTAGAGGATGGAATGCTTTGATGAGCTATGGTGTTGTGTAGGTCAGTGGTGAAGGGCATTTGTGTCACTGTACATTGCCATTAATTAAATGCTCCCCTATTCTCAACCACGGCCTCCTGTGGGTCCCTCTGTCCCCTGTGAGGATGGCGCTGACCGCATTGTGTTCCTTCCTTGGCAGCCACTCTCCTTCTAGACTGTGAGCTTCAGGAGGCTCGGAACTTGTCCTGTGTCTGTATTTCCAGCAATGAGCACAGCACCAGGCAAAAAGCAGACCTCAGCTGTTGAGTGCATGGATTTTAATTTTAACACATACAGTCCCAGTCTTCTTTTTAAACAGTTCCCAGCCCAGATATAATTCAAATGGGCCGTCTCCCTTTTCCCTTTTATGTGCTTAACAGTGGATGCTCCAGAATCGGTCTGATTGGATAAGCTGTGTGACCTAGGGCAAGTTACTTAGCTTCTCTATGTCCCTATGTCCTTCGCTGTAAAATGGGTGTAACTGTAGTGCTTATTTCATGTGGGTTTTTTGAAAATTAATAGAGGTAAGTCAAGTCCCTGGATCAGTGGGGGACTGTGAATGTTTAATAAAAGTGGAGTTGATAGAAGGGGTGGAGATAGATGTGGCCATTGTAGCAGCAGTGTGGTTAGAGGTCAGCGTGCACTTGGGGCTGAGTGGCATCATGACCACCCACGGACTGGAGGTCCATTTCTTTGCCTCAGCTTCTACATGTGGACAATGGGAGTACTATGTTGTACATTGCTTTTGGAAGACAAATGAGTGCATGTGAGTAAAGCATGTAGGACTCCCTTTCTTAGAAGGTGAAAAAGTCTCCCCTGGACCCTGGACCTCCTGCATGACAGGGAGCAGGCAGCTGCCTCTCTGGCCTCCTGCCTGCTGCCAGGCGGACCCTGTTGGGGCCTGGGCCCTGGGGACAAGGTTACCATGGGGAGTCCCTTACTGTCATTCCCATGACCTCCGCCTCCTGGAAGATGGCTATCTTTTCCACCAATGGTTTGTATTAGATTCTTCGTGAACTCCCAACCCAGCCTCCAAACCAAGTTGGAATGACAGGAGCCAACAATCGGAACAGCGCGTTTTTTATCTGGTTCCATTTTGTTTATCTGAGCGTCATCAGGGAGTGAACTGTTCTAAGCCAAATAGTTTCCCAGTGAAAATCCTTCTAAAATACTTGCTTTTCTGGCCATCTTTTGCAGAAGACAAAGGACACAATTTAATCTTCCCGATGGCCTGGTGACATCGTGATGACGTGAACCACGGTGCTGTCCTTAAAGACCTCTGACGTAAGCTGGGTTTTCAGTCCCTTTACCAGAAGCCCACAGAGAGCTGTACTCCTGAAATTCCTCTCTCTCCTTCACTGGCTGCCGCGTGCGGGTGCTGCCCTGTGGGTCCGAGTCTCGCAGTTGGGGTGCCTCTGGCCTTGGCTTGGAGAGCCGTGTGTGTGCCCTGGGGCAGCTCCTTGTCCTCAGAGCTTTGAAAATTTTGCTCCCAACGGGGTTCCAACTGTGTTTTACACAGTCACAAATGCTATGAATCTACCTATACCCATCTATCTCCATCTAACAACTTTTTATTGAGCACCTCATTTGGGCCAGACTCTGTGCTCTGGGAAGAGGGGTGTATCCATGCACGTCACACAGTCATAGCCACTCCTGATCTCGCGGTGACACGCATGCGGATGAGATGGGGATGTTGTTAAAATGAGGATTCTGACTCAGGAAGTCTGAGCTGGGAACTGAGAGTCTGCATTTCTAGCAAGTTCCCAGGTGAGGCCACCACTGCTGCTGTATGGACCGGACCGTGCCTTAGAGTGTCAAGGCTTTACAGCAGGATGCACGAATCCAAATTCCTCCAGGGGCCAGACAGGTGATGGAACCATGCAGAGCCCAGGCATGTGGAAGGGCCAGGGAAGTGGCGGGAATGTCAGTAGCCCAGGCTTGCCCAGCCTAAAGACTTCCTAAAGTTTCTATAAAAACACTGCTGGGCCGCAAGCTGAATTCAGCTCCACATTTACTTAGCTCTTGCCCAAGAGTCCAGAATCTTAGGCCTTTTGAAAGTAAACTGACCTCGTCACATACAAGTCCTTCCATAACCTGCTAGATAGCATTGCCCTGCTGGGGCTTGATTGCTTACAAGGAGTTGCTTGTGCATTGTTGAGAAGACCTGTTTAGAACTGGCTCTGCCACTTCCCAGGGGTGTGGGTTTGAGGAGGAAGGAGAGCATGAGCCCACTAGTATTTACTGCCCATACTTCTCTTCACATTGTGCATGATTTCATTTGATCTTCTCATCATTCTCGCAGAACGGGCTACCAGCCTCATTTCCCAGATGAGGAACCTGGATTTCTAGAGGTTAACTAACTTGGTCACAATGACCCCGCTACTAGTTGGTGAAGTGGAGATTCAAACTCAGGACTGTCGGCCTCCAAAGCCCTCTTTAATAATACAGCAGGCACTGTTGAATGTGTGTCTATGTCAGGCACACTCATTAGTCCTAATCTTATAGAGACCCAACAAGATATGTAATTATTCCTGTCTTATAAATCAGTAAACTGAGGCTTGAGGTTGAATAACCCACCCAAGGACACAGAGCGTGCTGGGACCAGTACCTGAGACCAGATCTAACTGAACCCATTCCCCTGGGGCATGCAGCAGGTGAGGACTCAGGTTAGCAGGTTTCTGGGCTCAAACTCTAGGGGTGGCTTATGAGGGGGTCGCCAGAGCGGGATCTCAGTGTGCCATCTCCTTCTTGATGCTGGCAGTCAGGGGGCAGCCAGTTTGCAACCTGGTGAGACACTACCATCCCCCTACCTTCATCCTGGCGGGGACATGTCTTGGTCCTTCTAACATTGGGAGCTACAAAGGTGGCCCTGGGGCGGAATCTGTGACTGCCTGGTGGGCCTACTGGGTGCCTAACAGAGCAGGACTATGTGGCTATTGGGACACGAGGCTTATGTGCTTTCCCCTTGTCTCATCTGGAAAAGTTTATAATGTGGTAGGAGAGGAGCTGCAAGAAATGTGAATTTCCAAAAAATTTTGTTTAACTCAGCATATATAGGAAGTCCCTTTTATGAGCAGGCATAAAAGGCAGGGGATGAGGAGTCTATGGCTATGATTCTCTAGGATAGATGAAGTGAGATAGCCTGGAGTTCTCCCCAACAACACACATACATGCACATACATACACCCACATGCACACCCACACATACACGTGCACACACATGCATACCCCACACAACACACATGTGCATGCACATGCACACCAACACGTGTGCACATGCACATCCACATGCATGCACACCCACACGCATGCACACTCCACGTGCATGCCCACACACATACACATATGTGCACATCCACCCACATGTATACACACACACATGTGCACATCTGCAAAGGACAAGACTTACTCCAAATTACCCTCAGGGATTGGGGCCATTTACCTACAGCTCTTCTTCAAACTCCGAATGCGGTCTCTTGACCAGGCCTAAGCAGGATAATGATGGAGATGGGAGGCAGTGCCTCTCCCTGGCCTGGCTCCTGGGCTCGGTCCTCACTGAGGGCAGGAGTGAGGAACTGGGGGTGCTGGGAAGGCTGGCGTCTTCGAGCCTAAGGCTCCAAAGGGAAAGGTGTCCCAGAATTTTGGAGAAGATTTTGTTTAGCTCAGCAAATGTCTCCCCGGGAAATGACTTCCCTAGACTTGACTTGATGCTGCTCTCAGCTGACCTAAGTTAGGTGCACAAGAATTACAGCCCCAATAGAGCAGTTAGGGTTCTCCTCTGCTTAGGAAGAAAGCAAACAAGCAGAGGTTTTTGGTCACCGGCTTTTTCCTCCCTACCTGCCTCATGACTTTTCACCTGGACGTGTAAGCAGCCACCTCCCAGCCCGCAGGCCCAGGCTCTCTTCGAGGTACTCAGGAAATGCTGTGCATTGCCTGGCTCCCAGAGCTCTTGGGGGTTTTGTGTCTTTGCGGCTATGCTGTGTGAGTCCTTGGGTCCCTGCAGGCTGCTGTCCACCTGCTGCGGCTACAGGGCCCCGCTCAGCACACCTGCATCAGTGGAGGGCCCCTCCATGCAGCTTGTGGCCAGGCGTGTAGAGATGGTGCTCCATCCTTCAAACCTGCCTCATTTCCTTCCCGGACCAAGCATGGGCATCATCGAGGACTGAGGGGTGGAGCCTAAAAGCAGTCTGTATTTTCTTGGCATGTCACCCTGTCCTCTGGGTCCACCAGGGTTCTTATGAAAGGTTGGTGCCCCCAGCTGGTGTCTTCCTCTGACCCTTATTCTCACTCCAGGCTGACTCCACTGGCCAGATTCTCCTGCCCTGGGGGCCCAAGAGCCAAACTGAAGAATTTGCTGGGACAGCAAAGGGGGCAGCCTGCTTCCCACCGCTTAGGTCTTGTTGGTTGTGCATAGGTGGTTCAAGTCAGAAGGCTCCAGATAGCACCTCTCATTTTTCAGAAAAGGTTCGAAGGGCTGCTCCTTGCAGCCAAGGGCAAGTAGACAGGAGGCCTTGGAGTTGGCTTGGAGGTTGCCTCATCCTACTTCTTGGCCTAGGGCCTTTCTGGGCCTCAGCTTTCTCATCCATGCAGTGGGGGATAACACCTGCCTCCAAGGTTTCTTGTGGGTCAAACAAGATCATCCAGGCCTTCTACGTGGAAGAAATTAGTAGATGTCCAGTTAATGTTACTGTTTTTCTCTTGCTGTAATCTTTTCCTTATGGTACCTAGTTCCCCAAACAGATCATTTCCCCCATGTGGCCATGAATTCCTGGAGGTCAGGGACACCATCAAACTCTGCTAGGGTTTTTCAGTCCCTACGGCAGTGCCTGCATGTACCAATGAGATTTCAAACTGACCAGTGTCATGCAAGGTTTCCAGGCTCCCAGAATGTAGGCTTCCTTGGGAGCAGGAAGGTCTGCCCTCAGCTGGGGGTCAGCATAGCCATCATGTCCTGGGTCTTACAGCCAGTTTCACAGAAGCACGTGAGCCATGGCGAGGTTTTGGGGACTTTTATTTTTATTCTTTATTTTTTTAAAGCCAGTGAAGATGGGCAAATGCTGGGCCCCTTTGGGGTCGCACTCTTCTGGCCTGCCCCCACTGCCTCCCCCAGCCCCTCCCACCCACCAGGAGCTCGGAGTCACCTGGGCTGAAAACACCATCTGGCTGGCCAGGTCTCTCGGCAGCACCCACTCCAGGGCCAGGCTGCAGGGTGGTCCAAGGCAGGAAGGGTTGTGGGTCCCAGGCAAGCCCCTGGTGCAGGCCTCACTGAAGGAGCCTCTCCCTTCCTTGGGGGGCGGGGATACCCCGGTTGGAGGAGCAGGGGCTTCTGACATCCCTTCCTGCCCTGCCGTCCCTCTCCTCTCTTCCAGCTTCTTGCACCAGCACCCAGGGAAGTCCAGGTGGGCGGCTGTAGTAATATCTCATCTTTGCTTTGCCCATAACCTCCCTGGTTTCCCAGCCAGTGGAGGCTTCTTGTCCCTTCCTGTCTTGGGCAGAGGTTAAAGTGGAGAAAGGAGGCCAGGGGGACGTCCCCCTTTACTCTTGGGTCTAGGTGGCAAGGATATTTCTTCTCTTGGGACCTTCTTCCCCTCCATGAGGGGAGCTCCTCCAGCCTGCGTGACGTATTTGACTCTGGCCCCTTACAGGGGATCCTTCCTGGGCCAAGGTCTGGGGAGAGTATCGGAACATGCATCTTTTCTTCTGCAGCCAGCCAGTAGCCCACCTGGGCCCAGTACCCTGGTCTCCCGGCTCCCAGAGTAGATAGGAGACCCAGGCCTGGGACCTGCCTCCCTGGGAAAAGGTCACCCACAGCCGGATTAGAGCGGCGTGTCAGGGTCCCATAGCCAGTGTCCTGGCTGCAGAGCCTCGTCATTATCATCTGCCTGTGCTTTTAGGGATTTGCAGATCTGGCAGGGCAAGGCGCGAAGGTGCGAGACGGCAGGGAGGGCGCAGCGTCTCAGGATGGGTTTGCGGGTCCCTGTCTGCTCCCCACCCTCGGCAGCCCGGCCCCTCCCCCGCCCCTCCCCTCCTGTCCCTCCTCCGCAGCCCCGGGCTCCCAGCTGCCTGGCGAAGGGGAGGCGCCCCAGCGGCCCGCGGAGGCGTGTCAGTGACAGTGATGTTGACGGGCCGGCCCGGCCGGGGCGCGTCAGACGCTGTGCGCGCCCAGGCTGAGCACCGAGAAGGCGGCGCGGTGCTTGCGGAGTAGCAGCCGGATCTTCTCGTCGTCCGAGTCGGGGTCCAGCGGCTTGTTGTACTCGTCGTCCTCGTTCTCCGAGGCTCCGCGGTCCCCGCCTGCGCACGCGCCGCCCGGGGCCCGAGGCGTGGAGGATGAGGGCTCCAGGGCGCTCTTCTTGCGCCACTTGGTCCTTCGGTTCTGGAACCACACCTGGGGTGAGAGAGGCTCTGAGGCTCTCACACACACGCACACACACGCACACACACGCACGCACACACGCGCGGCCTCTTTCAGGAGCGTGACCGCACTCGGCGAGGACACTCTAGCCTCAGTTTTATAGTAAAATAAATGGGTCGACAATAGAGTAGACTGTAATCGGCGTGCTGCCATTTTGGGTGGCGGGGCAATGAAATAAAAATAAGTGTGTGAGTGCAGCAGGCCTTCGGCTTAGCTATAGCCCTCCCTGGGTGTATCTGCCTTCCCGGCACTTGCGTGGAAGGGGTTCAAAGGCCCCAGGGTGTGTGTGGGGGGCAGGGATGCAGCCCAGGTGAGGGCACCCGGGAAGGGGCTTACGGGTTGTCCCTTCTGTTAGCTTCACAGTCCCTTACAAAACTTTATGAATAATTTGCCTGCTAATTATAGAAATGACATATTCTCATTTTTTGAAAAGTGGAAAAATGCAGAAAGGTACCCAAAGAAGCAAGAGAATCTGTAAGAAAGCCACACCGTTTCCTTCTGCTTCCTGTCCAGTGGAGTGAATTCTGGGTTTTGGGCTGCCCGGGAGGCTGCAGATGGTGGCTGGAGATGCCAAAGGCCCTGAGCCAGAGCCCAGCCCTGGGTCCCAACCTGCCCCTGTACCCTCTCCCCTTAAACCTGCTGCGATGTCACAGAGCCGGGCAGTTCCAACAGACCTCAAAGCTTTCTCCTTTGGTGCCCCCGTCCAGTCTCCCAGGACAGACCGAGCAGCAAAACTGCCCCCAGGAGTGGGAGACAGAAGCCAGTTCACCAATTTCAGACTATGTGGTGTGCAATGAAAATGACCCTTGCACTGGGCTAACAGGCTTCCTCCATCTGCTAGCCCCCTGAACTTCATTTGGTTGGGCATAGGTAGGAGAAAGCAGGGAAAGCATTATCTTCACTTTAAAGTTTGGTAAATGAAGACCAGCTCCTTCTGCTAATGGAATAAACCTGAATCCAGTTCTATGCTGGCCCAGGGGCCGACTGCAGATCCAGTCCAGGGGCTGCCATCAACTCTTGACATGCGTGGCCCAGACCATGCAGCAGAGGCGTGAGAGGTTGGAGTCCCAAGATCTGTACTTACCAACCAGGTGACCTTGAGCCAGAAGCTCAGCCAGGTTTGCCTCATGCAGCAAATGAGTAATAATACCCATCTTAAGGTTGCTGTGAGAATTTAATGAGGTGCTACCCATAAGGCCCTCCGAATAGGGCTCAATATTGCCAGCCAGGTTTTTGTTCTGGTGATTGGCACAATCTCCAGGGGTAGGTGGGCAGGCAGTGGCCAGCAACAAGGGGGCCTCCCACTGAGAGCTGGGGGTCGTCGGGAGAGCCAGGCAGCCTCCCCAGCAGCAGCGTCCTGTCCAGGCAGGCTCCTCACTGCAGCGAGGACTCCCCTCCTGCACAGACTCACCTTGACCTGCGACTCGGTCATCCCCAGTGAATATGCCAGCCGCGCCCTCTCAGGGCCAGCCAAATACTTGGTCTGCTCGAAAGTCTTCTCCAGGGCAAAGATCTGGTGTCCTGTGAAGGTGGGCCTGGTGTGCTTTTTCTTATGGATGCTGTCACCTAGGGGATCTGGGGCTGGCGGGAGGAAGGGTGAGGTTAGCAGGATGAGTGGGGGTGCCAGCCCTGCCCTGCCCCCTAACAGGGCGAGCTCCTGCCTATGGAGAAGTCACTGAGGCTCCTCTCACCTGAACAGCAGTCCTAATGTTTTGACCATGGTGACTGACCCCTGCCACGTCTAGGGGGGCAGGCACCCCCAGAGGGCACCTGCCCCGGGTCACAGCTACTCAGGAGCAGAGGGAATGCGCCTCTCTGGGCGCCGTTCCCACCACCCAATGCTGCTGCCTTCCCCCGAGGGGCAAGAGGAGTTTCCTCTCAGTTTCAGGGACACTGAGAAACAGATCAGTCACCTTCTACAGTCAGGGCCCCTGGCGATGGGAATTTCTCCCCTCCCCTCTTCCTGGCTCTTGGGATCCCACTTTCCAGGTTTCCGGGAAAACCAGAGCCTTAAGCCCCAACTTACTGCTCTCCACTGTCACTAGGCCTGGAAGTCATGTGGCTTCCACCACACCGGAGAGTCTGGACCTGGGGCTCAAGACGATGATCCCCCCACCCAAGACAGCAGGCTCAGTGCAGCCCATGGTCTGTGTCCCAGGCGAGGACACGGACGCACAGAGAAAGGAGAGACCTCCTGAGGGACCATCGCCTGCATTCCCCCACCCTTTGTGCCAACTCAGCCACTGACTTAGATGTTTTTCTGTGTGTGTGTGTGTGTGTGTGTGTGTGTGTGTGTGTGTGCGCACTTGGGATTGAAGAGCAGGGTGTGTGTGTTGAGCTGGGGAGAGATGGTGGTGAAAGAGAGACAACTGGAGGCCTAAAGCTGGGGTATAAAATAGGCTCCACGAGATGAGGTTGTCACCCCCATGGAACTTGCTGTGTTTCAGGCCAAGCGAGAGTGGGCTGTCAGGCAGTGTGACCTCCTGGAGCAGCAGAGCCGATGGGGAGGCAGACATGCTTTGGGGCTTCCTTGGGGGACCCGGGGCCCGTACTGCAGTGGGGCAGCCCCAAAGGCAGACAGAAGTGCAGGCTCCCTCTGCCCTGCCTGCTCTGGGCAGGGCCTCCAGGGCCGAGGGATGGCTCCTGCAGCCACTGGCACTCCCCTGCCTCCCAGCTGAGCCTCACCTGCCTGTACATGGCCTACCGCCTTCTCTAGACCCTGACTGGCCCCCTGGGGACCCTGGACCAGTTCTCTGAAAACAGGTTTGAGGATGGCTAGGGTGAGGAGAGCCCCCACTGAGAGCTAAGTCCAACTTGGCTCAGCAGCGGCTTCTGGATTCCAGGCAGTTGTCACGGCCACTGTTGATATCAGCCCTGAGGACAGGCCCCTGGAAGGCAGGCAGGAGCTCGAGGGGGTCAGGGTGCATTCTGTGCCCCCGACTGGGGTCCGGGGATGTGAGCTCTCTGGCGGGTGGTGCTGTGGCCAGTTCTCAGTGGGGACAGCATTTGCCTGCTTTGAATGAAGAAATGGTGACATGGAGTCTGGGTGGGAAAAGATAGGTGAGCTGCCAGCTGGATCCATATTGGGTGAGTGTGGGCTTTGTGGTCTTCTCCAGCCCTGGAGGCTCCCAGGTTTCCTGGGAGGGCAGCTGAGGTGGCAGCTGGTAAGGGGTGAGGACAGGGGCAGGACACATGTCCCGGCAAGCTTGGGAGGGGAGGGTTCAGCCTGCACCAAACTGGGAGATGGAGCCAGGTGTCTGAGCCTAAGGGCGGCGGGGTTGGCGAGGGCTGCCTGTGGGGACCACCCTGTGAATGCTCCCTTCCCGTGCCCGCCCCCCAGCCCGGGTGGAGCGTGAGGCGGGGACGGGCTCTGGCCTCTCTACTCACTGTTGCTGCACGGCCGTCCGCCTCGCCAGTCCTGGCCTGTGTCCGCCCAGCAGTTCCGGGTCCGGGTGGGGTACTCATTCCCAGCCTTGGAAAAGTTCCCCACCTGTGGGCCATAGTAGACCCCCTGGGAGCCGAGTCCACCAAAGCCTGCCACATGGGGGTAGCTGGAGAGAAGGCTGCTGTTCGGCGTGGCCACGGGCCTGCTCAGGATGTCTGTGATCCCATGCGGGGTCCCGGCCGCCAGCTGGGGGCCCAGCCCGGGAGGGCTGAGCTTGTAGAAGGAGTTCTGCACCGAGTATTGGCACACGGGGGCCTTCATCTCCGAGAACTGGGCCAGCGGTGTGTTGTTCAGCAGGAATGTCCCCTGCAGGTTGGACTCCATGATGCCCAGGTCAGAGGGAGGGAAGGCGGGAAGCCCAAATGCAGGCCCCTAAAGCCCAAGACCCCAAGCTGGAGCCCAGAATCCCATGGCAGGCTTGGAGAGTCAAGAGCCCCCCAAACCCCAGACTGCCCTCCCAACTAAGGCACCCGGCCCAGTCCTTGCCTGGGGACCAGCAACCAAGTCAGCTGCTCGGAAGTCAGGTGCTCCTGGGCAGGTGAGATGCCTCACCTGTGCCCTGCCCTCTCTCCCTGCCCAGCCTGGACAGAGGCAGCTCTCCACACCTCAGCTCAGACCCCTCCTCTGCCTCCGAGTCTGAGGACCCTCCATGAGAAGTTTTAAGTTCGGAGAAGCAACATTTCCCTGATAAAGATATGGCCCATTAGAATACAGACAGAGACTGGCTGAGCTGGGAGAGGTGCCTCGCCATTGGTTGAAACCCACACGGGCCTCACATTGGCTTCTCCAAGACAAATTGCACTTTGAAAGATTGACTGTAAAACCAGCCAGGGTGTGTGTGTGTATGTGTGCATGAGAGAGAGAGAGAGAGAGAGAGAGAGAGAATGAAAGCTCTGTTCATTCTCAGAGGGTTCACCTGCTTGTAGTCCCCCAAGTCCAGCATCCAGGAATATCTAGGAATACATGGGTGCCTGAGGGCCCCTGGGACCCTCCATTTCCTGCAGCTTCTCCCCTGAGGACAGGAGGCTGGGCTCAAGGGTCGCTGTCCTGGGGTGCTCAAGCCCCTTTCTGTGCGGGTGCCCAAGCTTGTGGCAGCTGAGCGTGGATGCTTCCCTGCTGGGATGGTAAGTGGGGTGGCTGGGCTTTGGTGGGTGAGTGCAAGTCCCTATGCCTGGCCTGAGAGCCTGGGGGTGGGGGCCTGCCGGCAGGTTGTGTACTCTTGTGCTTGCTGGTGTACACTCTTCCTGCCATTGCCTCTGGGCAGCCTTCCCTGATGCCCTCTGTCTTCCCGTCTCTGAGGAATCATTCTTGCCTTTGCAGGAGCAATTGTCATGTTATCTGGCTGGGCCCCCAGGTTGGAAATCTTTGATGGCTGAGACGGCCATCGATTCAGCAGTGGGTCCCTGGGCCGGGCGCTTTGTTGGTGCTCAGTAACTATTTGATGGATGGGACTAGATTGGATCGCAGAGCACTCATATGCCTTTTTTTCCTAATGAATTCTTATAACATACACGGCTCTGCTGGGGGACATCTCCCATTTTACCAACAGGGAAACAACAGTAAATAAAGGGTTATTTCTGTCTGGGGCAGCATCCTTTCTTGCAGTTTTGGTTTTTGTTTTAAATGGAAACCAGTATGCCACTGGTCTGAACATGGAAAATAACAGGGAAACTCGTTCATGACTGTCAGGGCACTTCTGCCCTTCCTTGGCCTGGCAAAGCCTTTCCTGACCAGGCTGGGGACTCCTGGGCTCTCCCATGACACCGGGCTCACACTTTGGCCAGTGGGAGACACGGGGTGCCCTTTGCCCGCCTTCTCCTTGGTTTCCAGCGGGAGGCTGAGGGCCCCAGGTACAGGGAGGGCTCCCCTCCCACTGAGCCGACTCTCCCCTCACTGCTCCCTGTTCATGGTGGAATTGGTCTCTCTGAGCAAAGCTCTCTGGAGCATAAATGATGCAGGTTAATGCAGAAAGGCTTCACGAAGTCTATAGAGATGGTTTTTCTAGAAGTTTAGATTAAAAACAAGAAAAAAAGGTTCTTATCCATCTGTGTGCTGTCATCACAACCATTTGGGAAACCTATTTCTGAGTCCCAATGTTGTGCCCAACCCCACCCAAGCAATTGTGATTCTGAACCTGTGCTTTGGAAAACTCTCCGGGATGGCCCCTCGGCCTGGGTAGCCCTGATTCTGAGAAGCTTCAGATTCAAAGTGAGGGCTGGGAGGGCTCCTAGGCCTTCAGTGACTTGGTCACCCCCTAATGATGGGAACTTACGAGGGACAGAAGCTGCAGCAAATGCTTTCTTATTTAACGCCAAGCTTGACAAAGGCATTTGCGTGTGAGGACCCCAGGATGATGCACAGAAGAGACTTTAGCAGTTCACTGATCCATTCCCCTGTTTGATAGCTGAGGAAACTGAGGCCAGTGTGACCAGCCTTTCATGAAGTGTTAGGAAGAGGGCGATTTTTCTAGAAAGTTCTAGAACTTTGAATGGCATTGAATGCAGGGGCCAGATGCCTGCATAGGGAGATCAGGAGGGCCCCCTTAGTGTATGCCAGCGGTGGGCTCAGCCACATAGCTGGTGGCCTGTGGCGCCCCTCCACCCACCTTGGACTTGCTTGCCCCCATCTCATGGAAGTCCTTAGGTAGGACAGAAATTTGGTCTACCATCTCAGTGGTTGGGGGGCTTCTCCAAGAGCAGATGGTCCTGATTAAGGCCCAGGCTTCCAGGAGGTGGGCACCTCCCTGGGGTGCAGGCTTCCCTGCTGACTGATCCCACCCACACCCCCAGACTCAGGCCTCCAACTCAGAGTTCACTCCTCCCCAGGAACCTCAAACTCCCCAAAGACGACCTAGGAAGGTGAGATGGAGCCCTGGGCCACGAGTCAATTTCTTTATTTTGACATTTGTTCAGCTGGTGTAGGGAGACGGGCTATACATCAGAGTAGGGTGGGGGTGGGGGGGTCTCTCCCCATCACAGAGCATGTGGGAGAGTCCAGAAAAGTCATTTTCATAACAATTAAAAAAAGGTAATTCCAAAACTTCTAAAAAGCGTCTAATGGGCAGACTGCAGCATTCTCTAGGCATCGTGTAGAGACCCCGAACTCCTCTAACAGCTCCTACTAGCAACCGGAGCGAGCAGCCATGCCGCCGGGGGCCTGGGGCCGGCGGGCCAAGCAGCCATGCCAGACAGAGCGCGAGGTGCCAAAGCGGAGCCCGTGCCGAGGGCTGGGCGGCCGGCCGGCCGGGCGGGGCGCGGAGGCGCCCCTGCGCTGGTCTCCACGGCCTTCCCCGAGCCGGGCCGCCACCGGGGGGCGCTGCGCTCCCGCAGCCCGGGGCCGGGTCGGGGCAGCCCGGCGAGCACACCGCCCAGCGGGGACCGAGGCCGCGGGCTGGGCCTTCCTGACCCGCCGCCCGCGTCTCCGAAAGCAAAAGCGAAACAGCCCGGGCCTCCGGGTCCGCCGAGGCCGCTTACGGCCGGGGACGGGCCGAGGCCGCGGGACCCGGACACTGAGGGAGCTTCTGTGCTACTTGGAAGGTTTGTGTTCCGAGGACACCGCAGAAGGGCGGCAGGTGGCTGGACATCCACCACCAGCGGCTCCGAGAGCGAGAAGGGCCCGCCAGTCTCTCTCCTGGCCCTGGGGGCGCTGCCGCGCGGGATTGTGCTGTGTCGGGCCTCCCTCCGCCGAGGCTCCAGTGTAACTTTAAGGCTCTTCCCTGGTGGCACCGAGGCAGGCACAGCCGGCTGTCTGTGCGCTGACCCGGGGCCTGGCCTAGGACGTGTCCCGGCCGGGCCTCCTGGCGGCCAGCTGCTCTCTCCTCCTCCGGCTGGCCTCCCCCGGGCATGTGGTCAGGAGCCGGCCGCTCGCCGTCGCTC
>JAVSCE010010243.1:0-19365 GCA_032199065.1 Smutsia gigantea | reverse complement strand
AGTCACCTTGCAGGAAGATCCCACAGTTGTTTTAAGTTTAAAATTAGAAGAAGAATATCGGATATTTAGTGAGAAGTCAGTCCCTGAAGATATGCAAGACTGGTTGAGACAATTTCCCCAAGTTTGGGCGGAAACAGTGGGGACGGGCTTAGCAGAACAGATTCCGCCTCTGGTGATAGAAATGAAGGCTTGTGCCTCCCCAGTAGCAGTGCGCCAGTACCCCATGAGCCAGGAGGCCAGACTAGGCATTCGCCCCCATATTCAGAGGCTCTTACAGTCAGGAATCCTGGTGCCACGCCGCTCCCCATGGAACATCCCATTGCTACCTGTCAAAAAGCCCGGTACAGGGGACTACCGGCCAGTCCAGGACTTGCGGGAAGTGAACAAGAGAGTCCAAGACATTCACCCCACGGTGCCCAATCCATATAACCTTCTCAGCTCTCTCCCCCCAGAAAGGGGCTGGTATACTGTGCTGGACTTAAAAGACGCCTTCTTCTGCATGAGATTACACCCACCAAGTCAGCCCATCTTTGCATTTGAGTGGAGAGATCCTGACACTGGGCAGACAGGACAACTGACCTGGACACGATTACCTCAAGGATTCAAGAATTCTCCCACCCTCTTTGATGAGGCGCTACACCGGGACTTGGCCCCCTTTCGGGCCGCACACTCCAAGGTAACTCTACTCCAGTATGTTGATGATTTGCTTTTAGCAGGAGAAACTTATCAAGATTGCCTTGAAGGGACTAAAAGCCTCCTCTATGAGCTGGGCAGGCTGGGGTACCGAGCCTCTGCAAAGAAGGCTCAGCTAGGTAAACAGGAGGTGGTCTACTTGGGATACTCTTTAAAAGAGGGGAAAAGATGGCTGACTGAGGCCAGGAAGAACACTATCACGCAGATTCCAGTACCTTAGACATCTAGACAGGTACGTGAATTCCTGGGCACTGCTGGCTTCTTCCGACTTTGGATCCCAGGCTTTGCTACCTTGGCAGCCCCCCTCTACCGTCTAACCAAGGAAGGGGTAAAGTTCCAATGGGAAAAAGAACATCAACAGGCCTTCGATGAAATTAAGAAGGCTCTCCTCTCAGCACCAGCCTTGAGCTTGCCAGATCTGACCAAGCCTTTTACCCTGTATGTAGATGAGAGAGGGGGAGTAGCCAGGGGAGTTCTTACCCAGGCCTTGGGACCCTGGAAGAGGCCGGGGGCTTACCTGTCAAAGAAACTGGACCCAGTGGCCAGCGGATGGCCATCCTGCTTAAAGGCCATTGCAGCAGTCGTGATCCTGATCAAGGATGCTGACAAACTGACTATGGGACAACAGGTGATTGTAATTGCTGCCCATGCCCTAGAGAGTGTTATTCGCCAGCCTCCTGATCGGTGGATGACGAATGCTCGCATGACCCAATACCAAAGCTTATTGTTAACGGAGAGAATCATCTTTGGCCAGCCTGCCCTCCTCAACCCCGCTACCTTATTGCCTGAGGACACTGAAGGGCCAGTTGTTCATACCTGTGCAGACATACTGGCCGAGGAAACTGGTGTCAGAAGTGACCTCACAGACACCCCCGGGCCTCATGGTACCACTTGGTTCACGGATGGCAGCAGCTTCGTAGTTGAAGGTAAGAGAATGGCTGGGGCTGCGGTAGTGGATGGTGAGCGAACAGTATGGGCAAGCAGTCTACCAGAAGGGACCTCAGCTCAAAAGGCAGAACTCATAGCTTTGATACAGGCTTTGAGGCTAGCTGAGGGGAAAGTCATCAATATTTACACGGATAGTAGATATGCCTTTGCCACAGCACATGTACATGGTGCCATCTATCGGCAGAGAGGATTACTGACATCAGCAGGTAAAGAGATTAAAAATAAAGAGGAAATTCTAAGCCTATTAGAAGCAGTGCATTTGCCTAAAAAGGTGGCCATCATACACTGCCCTGGGCACCAAAAAGCCACCGATAAGATATCTAAAGGAAATCAGTTGGCTGATCAGACAGCAAAGAAAGCTGCTCATGGAACCCCAATATTGCCAGCAATGAGTGACTATAAGACAGAGCCCAGCCCTGAGGGATTCCAGTATACTAGAGAAGATTGCCAAGTCATGAATCGCCTAGGGTATACTATAGAGACGCCTCAAGGATTAAGAAAGACAGAAGATGGCAAAATCATATTCCCCCAGAGGGAGTCTAAAGAATATGTGGAACAGCTCCACCGGCTCACCCATCTGGGGACCAAACACCTGAAAAAGACAGTAAAATCATCCCCCTAGTATGTAATTGGACTTCCTGAAGTTGTTAATGCTGTAGTTAAAAGTTGTATTCCTTGTGCCATGATGAATGCAGGTTCCAACCGACGCCCCCCTGGACGAAGATTGTGGGGTGATCGACCTGGGGCTTACTGGGAAATAGACTTTACTGAAATAAAACCTGCCAAATATGGAAATAAATATCTATTAGTTTTTATAGATACCTTCACAGGATGGGTAGAAGCATACCCACCTAAGACAGAGACTGCCAACATAGTGGCCAAGAAGATATTAGAGGAAATTTTTCCCAGGTTTGGAATCCCTAAGGTAATTGGATCTGACAACGGGCCCGCCTTCATGGCTCAGGTAAGTCAGGGACTGGCCAAACAAATGGGGTTTAGTTGGAAATTACATTGTGCATATAGACCCCAAAGCTCAGGACAGTAGAGAGGATGAACAGAACTCTAAAAGAGACCTTGACTAAATTAGCCTTAGAGACCGGCGGGAATGACTGGACAGCTCTCCTTCCCTTTGCCCTGTTCTGAGTGAGGAACACCCCAGGGCGCTTTGGACTAACCCCCTATGAGCTTTTGTATGGAGGACCACCCCTGCTGGTGGAAGTAGGAAAAATACATAACCCTGATGTTGTTCTTTCTCAACCTTTGTCCGTCCACCTAAAAGCCTTAGAAGTAGTTCGCCAGCAGGCCTGGGAACAACTGAAAGACGTTTACTCCACTGAGACCACCACCGTCCCTCACCAGTTCCACGTGGGAGACGCTGTCTACGTACGCAGACATCGTGTTGAGAATCTCGAGCCCCGGGGGAAAGGACCCTACCTAGTCCTGCTGACAACTCCCACTGCAGTGAAGGTCGAAGGAATAGCCGCCTGGATCCACGCCTCCCACCTAAAAGCTGCACCAAAGGCAAAAGAAGATGAGTCCTGGCACGTGGAAAAGACTGATAATCCTCTTAAGCTTTGCCTGCGCTGTAACCCTGACCCCAACTAACCCCCACGCCCCCAGCAGTTAACCTGGCTCCTTATTGACCCAGATACAGGTACCATCCTTAACCAAACTCGAAACACTGCCCCTCCTGGGACATGGTGGCCAGATCTCTACTTTTGCCTCCGCCAAATAAATATGGGAGTCAAAAGAACACCCCCCGAACTTGGCCCGCAGTTATGGCTTCTATAGCTGCCCAGGCACTGATAAGGGACGATATTGTGGAGGAATACAAGATTCTTACTGTAAGCAGTGGGGTTGTGTTACATCTAATGATGGGGACTGGAAATGGACCACGGACTCCTCCCGAGATCGGTTGAACTTCTCTTACGTAAATTCTGGGCCAGGCAAGTACACCACAATGGAGTTATATAAAGAAAAAAATTGCTCCCCTAATGATTTAGATTTTGTGAAAATAGGCTTTACTGAAAAAGGAAAAAAGGAGGGTACTGGCAAATGGGTAGCAGGTATGAATTGGGGAATAGTTTTTTGGAAATATGGGGGAGGAGAAAAATCCACCCTGACAGTTCGATTGAAAATAGAGACTCCATCGGCCCGGCCAATAGGCCCCAACAGAGTGTTACCCGAACAAGGGCCACCAGCTAAAAGCCCTCCTAAGCCCGCTCCACCACCGCCCCCTCAGAAGAGTACAGAGACCCCTGCTACCCCCGATCAGATCGAGATTTCCTCTGAGGTGCCAACTATCCCTCTACCTAGCACAAGGCAGAGATTGCTGAATTTAATACAAGGAGCCTTCAATGTCCTGAATAGTACCAATCCTAATGTCACTAAGTCTTGCTGGCTGTGCCTGGCCTCCAGTCCTCCTTATTATGAGGGCGTAGCTACTACTGGGACTCATAACAATACTACCAGCCATGACTTTTGTAAATGGGGATCAGGTAATAAGCTCACTCTTACAGAGGTCTGGGGGAAGGGAATATGCCTAGGTACCCCGCCTAGAGCATACCAACACTTATGTAATACCACTGTTAAAAGCCCTCAGACCTCCTCCAACTATTACCTAGTATCCAGCTTAGATAAGTGGTGGGCCTGCAGCACTGGCCTGACCCCATGCATTTCTACGGCAATTTTTAAGATTTACGAGCCTTAGAACAGTCTATCTCCAAACTAGAAGAATCCCTAACCTCCTTTACAAAATAGGAGAGGGCTAGACCTGCTGTTTCTAAAGGATGGTGGGCTGTGTGCTGCATTAAGGGAAGAATGCTGCTTCTATGTAGATCATTCTGGAATTATAAAAGACTCCATGTCTAAGCTGAGGGAAAGGTTAGATAAACACCTACAGGAACGGGAATCTCAACGAGGATGGTTTGAAGGATGGTTCAGTAAATCTCCCTGGTTTACTACTTTAATATCTTCCCTTTTAGGACCTATTCTGATTCTGCTTCTGTTACTCACTGTTGGCCCTTGCATTCTGAACAGATTAGTAACTTTTATTAGAGAACGGATTAGTGCAGTACAAATCTTAATGTTAAGACATTACCAGTCCATACCTGATTCTGAAAAAGAATTTTATGTTAATACGGAATTCTAGTTCTATGATTAGAACTATGCATAAGAAGAAGTGGGGAATGAAAGGACCAAACTAACGCCATGACAGGCCTCAGAAAGCCTCAGAAATCAGAGGGCCTGAGTTTCAGTTTCCCCGAAACCACCTGAAAGAATAGGAAAATTTTAAGTAGGCTCTGACCCTTGGCCTGAGTCATAAAAACCGGCCTGAACACAATGACACAATAGCTTGCAAACCCGTGCCTAGGTAATCCTCCCCAAAACTGATAGATTGTGAAGATAAAGCCCTGTGAGACCCTACTGTGAAGATAAAGCCCTGTGAGACCCTAATTGAAATATTTTTGCTATTGAATCATCAGCAGACCTCCCCCTCGCCTCCCCCTGGTTGTGGTCCCTTTTCCTTTAAAACCTCCTGTGATTTCTGCTCGGGGTCAGACTCTGCTCCTGCGTGAGTCATGAGTCTTGACCCCAGCGTGCTGGTGAAATCAATAAACCTCTTGCTGTTTGCATCAAGACCGGTCTCTTGTATTTGGGTCGCCATCCATCCCGGGGCTGAGCAGGGCCTGTTTTTCGGGCCTTACAGTGCAACAGAATGTGTGCTTGAAATAAACACCTCAGAATGTAGCACTAGAATTAAGTAAAAATCAGCCTTGGTTCATCTTCATCCAAATGACTTTTTGTGTTTAAGGACCACAGAGACCTAATAATGAGGCAATCTTATTTGCTAAGCAGGACCTCCAAGGAGACCTATAAAAGTAAGGTATCTGTGAAAAAAACATTTTTTAAAATGACTTAGATTTCTTTTGTCAGTCAATGACAAAGTTCACTAAGATACTCAGTGCTGCAGTCACATACTTGTTTTTTCCCCACTGGCAATGTTTTAGAGGTGAGGCAAGTCCAGACATGATTTTCACCTGCCCATGTGCTTGGGACCATGGGGTAAATGGAGGATAAAGTCTTACATTCCTCCCTTTTTTGTTTTATAAATTGCAGAGGACTTGGGGAGGGGGTGAAAGTCTTCAGTAACTGCTTCTTGCTGATGGGGGTTGAAGAAGTTCGTTTTTGTATTGATGGGGGTGGTCCTTGGATGAGCCCTTGTTCTGAAGTGGCAATAGCATGTTCCAGGACTCAGGCTTCTGTCAGTACTGCGTTGTCTGGGGCAGGATCTTTCTTGGAAGGTGGTGGTACTCTGCTCCTCTGGCGCAGGTGGTGGATGCTGGAGAGGTGTTCAGGGAGATGGAGGGCGCTGAGGAGCCCCCATGTCCGGAAGGGCCGGGTGCTATCAGATTCCCGGTGCAGCTCGAATTCCCACTGGGTAAAGCAGGTGACCAGGAGATCCCAAACTGGGCGGAAACACCAATGAAAGGGTTCTTTAGCTACCTGGCTCACTCGCTCGCAAGGAAGGGCACAAGAACTCCATCAGCGTGGTTTTATTCCCTGTAAGACACACAGACAGAATGGCTGTCTTGAAAAGGAGAGAGCAGCCCAGTCACATACTTTTATAACATGGACATTCACTTCCACCTACATAGAATTTTCTCTCTCCCTTCAGGCACCTACTGAATGTTAATTAATCTTGCTGCCATGATACATTTTTCCAGTTTATTCATGACCTGAGCTGTTTTCCAGAATCACTTTTTAATCTTCTCACTTTTTAACAAATGACTAGTGCTCCTCTGAACCCAGCAAATGGTCCTGCAAATAGTACTCGGGCCGATGACAAAGACCGTGGGTCAGTGGCGTTGAAAGTTGTTGGAAAATATTTTAACTGTCTGTCCTTAATTCTCTAGTTGGTAATACACATTTCTTCAACAATAAGAGCACTAGATGTTGTACATTTAACTAATGTCAGAATATTCACCCTGTAGGTGATAGCTTGCTTTTTGGCAACATGGCAGCCGTATACACTATGTCCATTTGCACACATTTTTAGAACATGGAGAGTTTGGGTTCATTATAATAGACAAGTTGTATAAATATTTATAACCCCAAGTTGAGTAGTTAGGATTGTGTTAATATGCATCACTATTGATGGAGTTAGATTTGGATTTACCTATTAGTGTTGTTATAAATCTCATTAACAGATATAATAGAGGTCTCCTTAGCAATGTGCTTTCAAGTAATTCTGCAACCATAGCAATAGAAAGCATTAAAGTGTCTTGAGACAATTTTCCTTTAAAATTGTGTCTTTACAGCTTGCCAGATATTTGTTGCAACAGTTTTATGTCTTTACCTCTCTTAAATGCAGACCTAGCAATGATACTAGCTTCAAAAGGAAATTATTATGTAGAAAGAATGCTCAAATGATGAAGAAAGAACATACTTACTCACTCTTATTAAGGCGAGTAGCATATTTGTAATGACAGAATAAATACATGTTGACTTGAAGATTATGATCTTCAGTGAAATTATATAAACATTAACATCAAGTTTACAAAGTTGTGTAAATTTTGGCTATTGGTTATTCTAGAGCCATTGCTGCTTGGAAAAGCATACATTCTTGAAAGACTGAATGAAAACCGAAGGTTGATGACATAAACTATAAATTGGAATCCATATTTCCTTAATTTATAAGTTGTGCCACATTCTTCTCCCAAATCAGATACTTTGAGTGACAGTGATCCGGACCCCAACAAAGAGGCAGCAAAGTGTGGTGGAAAGAGGCTCAGACAAATTTCTAGTCCTGCTATATAACCATCCAGCTATATAAAGTTGAACAAAAAACAGTGTTTGGGGAATTCTGTTTCCCTAGTGTAAAGTGACACTTGTAGGGAAAGATGATCTCTTCAGTCCCTTCCAACTCGGTCCTTCAAAGCATAAGCAGCTTTGTAAAGCCTTAAGAGAAAAGTACTAGGCAGCAGCCATTCTGCCCCCATCTCACCTGGTTATTCATAGTGTTATTGTAAAGCTCAAAGCAAGACTGTGAAACCAAGACAGAGGTGACACATTCCATACCCAATTATGTCTGAACCATCAGCTTTAAGTCTTTGTTCCCTGCCCCTTCCAATCTGGCTCTTTTTTCTGTTTCTTATTTATCTTTCTTTTATTGATCTACAATCAGAATCTCAACCTCAACCCAAAAGATGGCACCTTTTTATCTTTATAAACTTTCAGGGGGCATCAGATGATATTTGTAATTTCTCAACCTGTTGGTTGAGAAAATATATTTAATCAACATTTGACAAAATTCTGAGAACCCAGGGACTTAATGGAGTATAAAAACAGATTCATGGAGCCTGTGGGTAGAAACATAATAAAATAATCACACAGGCAAAAGTAAAATGCAAAATAATAAAGGGACACAATGAATTTAGTAACTTTAAGTAGATTTATATTTTATTAATCCCAGCAGCTCCTATATGTATTTTAAAAAGAGTAGTACATCATTTGTTCAGACTATGTTTGGTATATTATTTCAGGCCCTTTACAATAAAACATCTGACCTAGGTTAAAAATTTCTACATTGTCTGACCATTGTTTCCCTAGCTAGAATTTAAGTTACTTGAGAACAAAAGTCTGCCTATTAATTAAATATTTGCTAAATAAATTCATAGAGATAACTGCTTGCTGATACCTTGGGCTAACCCCAACTTTATTTATCACTTTTGTTATCTTCACAATATTGAATGCTGACCATAGACAGGATAGATTGAGGGTTGATAAAAGGTGTTCTATAGAGCCGGAGCTAACAGAATCTCCGTCGTACAGCCGTACTCTCTGGTTCACATTACCCTCTAAGGTTGCCAGGTAAGAGAACACAGGTATGGAGGACGTATTCCAGTTTTAACAACCTCTGCCCAGAGTTGTATCACCATGTGAGGTAATCACTCCACGACACCTGTTTTCCTGACCACACTGGCCTGTATCTCTAGTACCCAGCGTGGTGCCTACTCAATGAGTTCTTATGAATGGACCAATGGAATGTAAGAAAACATGTTCTCTGCAGTCCAACATTACAAAGAGACTTTTAATCCTTTCTACCATGACACAAGAGCTCTACAGCACTGGCAAAAGAAGTTTGGTATCAGTACCACCTGGAAACCTTGCAAGCACAACTAGGACCCTCACATCAGTTGTCTGTGAGGTTTTCCCATGACTCTGCAGGAATGAGAGATGACTGGTGTCCATTGGATTGAGCCTCTCTAATAAAATTCAGTCCATTCCCAGTTCTTTGAAAGGATAAGAGATGCCTGCTATTTCCCACCAGCACTTAGTCTGTCTCCTACCAGTTTCAAAAGAAAGGTGACAGACATCCTTTCAACAGAGTAAAACATACACAGATTCCCAACACACACAGAAGAAGGAAATATTAATTTTTCTGAGGTAAATACTTATGTTACTGACCAAAATTTTGGAATTTTGAAATAAAACTGCCATATTTCCAGAGGCCTTTGAGTTTTCAAAGCATTTTTACATTAGTGATCTCATTTGATTCTCAAAGCAACACTGTGCCATGGAAGGGCAAGAGTTTTTATCCATATTTGAGAGGTGAGGAGGGTGTCCATAGGGTTAGGCAGCCTGCCAGTTGTCGCACGGCAGTGAAGAGCTGTAACTAGGGAGAGCGTGCAGACTTCTGACTACGGACCAGAGCTCTTTCAACATCACTTCATGATTCTTATCTCCAAATGGATGAAGATCTTTTTGACCCTAGGTTGTGGTTAGGGCACAGTCACTTTCTGTTTTTGTACTTACTGTCAAACTTGGTTATTGTCTCCAGTGTTTGCTGTTTAAAATGAACACAGACAGCTAAATCTGAAGGCGATAAGTTAATAAAGAGACTGCTGAGAAAAGACCTCCATCTTTCTGTGCTCCCTTCAGGGAAGTTATGAGCAATTTCAGACATTGCTCAGATAGCCACTCCATTCAAGCCATATTATACAAAGCTACCTGTAAAATAAACAAATAAACTATCTGATCACAGTTTTCAGGGAGAATTCACAAAGCAATTTCCTCCCATCTAAATTTTCCCAACTTCTTATCCACTATGTAGCTGTTCTGAGAATGGCCATAATTACCAATATTTTTTTTTCACAAGCACTAAAACCTAACCTGTCTTGTACCAAAACATTTACCTATAACTCAAAAAATCCACAACGCAGAACTATAGATGGCATTGTGCCTGTCTTCCTAAAATGGCAAAGATTCTACTGTACCCTAGGAGTACCTTATAACTACAAAAGTTTTTGTCTTTACTTCTTTAGTTCTTAAGAAAAGAACTTAAATTTTGTAATTGGTTAAAAGAAATTAATCTTATTTGGTTTGCATTTAAATCAGGCTCTTTATGCCTGTTAGTTATACACGAGCACAGTGCTGTGTTTATATAGATGTTCAATAAATATTTGGTGAATGATTGATGGAATGAACGGTGCAATGTGAGTACACATTGTCTTCATGCTGTATGACTTTAAGTAGAGAATTAAAGAAGAAAATTATAAAGCACAGAGTAGAGAGGCCTTTAAACCCCAAAATTCTAGTCATTAGTACTAAATAGTGAAATGACTTAGTCAAATGCTTGACACAACAGGACTTTGGCTTTCTCAGCAATAGACTAAGAGTCTGGACAAGAATTTAGATGGTCTCTACAGTGACTTTTAGAGCTATTTTCTAATTCTAGATTGAAAAACTATCAGCCAGAGAAAAATATCACTCTCACCAGAAAATAAATATGCAATGAAGGGTATCCCAGACAAAAGTCTTAGATTTCCAAGTTTAAATGTGCCTGGGAGTTTTTTAAGAATTGTAAAGAGTCTAATTGAAGACAATAAGGATTTCCTAGAGTCTTACAGAGATTGCTTTTAGCAGATTATCATCCATTACAGAGCCCTATGAAAAGATGCACTGGATAGAGTTAAAAGTAGACTCTGAGGAAAAAGGAGGGCACTGAGGGAAGCTAATGTTTCTTCTTTTTTTTTTTTTTTTTTTTTTACAAAGTAGATAAGGGAAAGGAAAAATCCTTGATTCACTGTTCTTAAGTTCCAGAACTTCAGGAATGACTAATATAAGTCCCTAGGAGTACAAAAGAGAATAAACCTAGAGAAAATGGAATTCTTGGAAAGAGTACTTAACATAGGACTCTTCAGTTTTGAAAAAACTGGCAACTCAAACAGTAGTTTCAGTTGGACACCAAAACGGCTAGATCTGGGATCCAAATAATAAAGGACTGTGTTCTGCCAAAGGCCACAGAGGAGCTTAAGAAGGTACCTCAGCCTTGGAAGAAAGGACAGGAACAATGTAAAAAACTGCTAACGTGACCCCCAACTACGAGGAGCAGCACCTCAAAGCTCAGAGGGAGAGATAAACAGTAACAACTACCTGGAAGAAACTAAACCTTTAACCCAGCACTAAATGGGGACGCTTCATCTGCTTTCACCTGTGGTCATAACAGTCCAGAATATTTTCTCACTGTCGTGTAACACTTAAAACAAACATGTAACTATGTGGGCATGGGAATTCCATGGGCAGGTGTACCACAGGAGCACATGAAGCCGGGAAGAATGTGACTCCGAAATAAGATCTTGAAAGAAGATTTCTCTCTTTCTCCTCCGTCTGCCATAGCCCTTCCACTTTTTCTTATTTCTTCAGATGGCAGAGAAAATTTAACTGATATATGTATGCTAGAGACCAATCAGGCCTGCCAAGGAATCCCTTGGCTGTCTCTCTGGAGCAGGTGTCACACCAGCTCACAAAGTTGCCCATGAAGAAAAGCAAAGAGCGTGAACAGCCACTATGCACCCATTAAGTATAAGGCTAGGGTTTTTAGGGAATAAAAAGATTAGCAAGACACTATAATTATTATAAGAAGCTTCCAATCCACTGGGAGAAATAAAATAATGAAAAACAAAAACAAAGTAGAGTAAACAATGTGCCATATGTGAGTTTCAAGCAGAGACCTAGTGCAGGAAGGGTCAGTCACTTCTAGGTTGATTGAAAGGGTGGGGTCGTAAGGGAAGGCATCAGGGACAGGCTTGGAAGGGTGGTCCATTTCTCTCCATTCTCTGCCACCACCCCCTTCTTTTTATTTTTTTTAATTGAAGTATTGTTGATATACAATGTTACAGTGGTCTCAAATATACAACACAGCACCACCCTCTTCTAAGGTATGCCATTCTCTTTCCTGGGAATCTTAAAGACTTCCCACTTTTGTTTTTACTGCCACCTGTCAGTTCTCAGGGGACCAGAATGATCTCTTCAAAATGCGAGTCTCATGCCACTCCACTGTTTTCAAACTCTCTAATTGTACTTAGCAAGCAGTTGAAGGTTTACAAAACTTCACATATCTGGCCTCTCTCTACCTCTGCAGCCCCTTGAGCCTCCATTCCCAGTGTGGTCTCTCTCAGCCTTGCTCTTCTTTATCTGTTTCTCCCCATATACTTTGTTCCTACCTGCCTTAATACGTTTAGATTTGCCATTCCTCTGCCTTGAATGTTCTCTCTTCCTCCTTGCTTAGTGAACTCCTGCACCATCCCCCTCATACCCTCCAATATCCTGACATACCCCTGCTCTGCTGGGTCACTACCTCATGTTAACTGCTCCTGTGGCACTCCATGCTTTTTTTTCACAGCACTTATAATAGTTGATAAATACATGCTTATTTGTGGAATTATCAACAGCTGATAACCATATATGCCATAAGCTCCTTGAGGGCAGAAACTATGTCTTTGTTCCCAACATCATATCTATAGCACCTACCTCAGGGAAGGGGTGAAGTAGGCACTCACTAGCTACTTCTTGAATGAATTAATGGACATTAGAGATCATCCAGCCCTCTTTCAGAAGAGGTACTGAGGCTCAGAAAGGCAAACAGACTTGTTCCAAGTCCAAAGTTGCTGAACCAGAAAAAGTACTCTTGTCTCCAGACTCTTAATCCATAGTTCTCATCCAGTTCTGCCATGTGACCCAGAAGTTTATTTAAGGGCCAAGTTACAGCCTCCAATTTTATTTCTAGGACAAAAGGTGATTGAGAAAACAGACAAAAGGAATTGTTATTGGTTCATATAAGCAGTTGAACATAAGTAAGAAATTGAGAAATGAAAGACGGAAACTGGAAAGAAAAATTGATGAGTGGGTGGTGCAGTTAATGTATTGACACAGATGAGAGATTGGTCTGGTTGACTAGCCTGAGATGTATACATGCACAGACACAGAGCATGAGGTTCCACAAAGACAGTACATATACCTGGTCAGCACCTAATGAAGAGGAAGGATTTCTCGGGGAACAAATGGGTGTGCTGGAAAATATAATAAGGTCAAGATTTGTTCAATTGTTTTGAATCATGAATTTTTCCTGGGGAATGGGGAAATAACAGTAAAGGGATAAAGGAACAAGGTGGAAAATAGGCAATCTGTTGGTGTTTTTATATTTGAGGAATTGTATTTAATAAATGAGGATGCTGTTGAGTTAAAAAAAAACAAGTCTAAAAAAATAATGAAATAATTGAAAGCCAAAGAAATAGCTTATGTCTGATTAAGTGATGGGAGCTAGAGATGAGAGAGGGGCTTCATGCTGGTACCACACCCTCTTCAGCCAGATCACATCTTGGCCATAATCCTTCCTTTCAACCAGTGCCAGTCACAAGAAGGAGGTGTGAACCTGGGGCCAAGGCTGGAGCCCAAAGCTGATGAGCCACAAAAGGGTAGGGCTGCCTCAGCCTAGGCAGAGAAGGCAAGTGCTCTTTTATATTTCCACTGAAAGAAGCATGATGTTTTAACTCAAAACAGGAGGGTTATTTAGTTTCTCAACCAAAAGAAAGAGAGTCTCAAATGTGGGATTCCACATAGCAGGACTGCTCTTGAAGTCCCCAGCCCTCAACATCTGCAGCCGTTTCCATTCTTCAAGCGTTGCCAATTTCTGTATTAAAGACTGCTAACTGCATGGACACAAGGGTTCTGGCACCTCTGTTCAGTGCAGCAGGCTGGGGGAAGCAGAGTCATCAGGGAGAGAAGCAAGGGATTCTTTGTGCATGGCTCTAAATCCACACCTATAGAACAGTTTCAGATTGCATAAATATAATGTGCAGGCTGTAAGTGCATTGAGCCTCTTGTGTGATAATGCCTCCAGACTTACATAACGGAAATTAAATAACAGGTATAAGAAAAATAGTCTGAGGGCACTCTGGGTAATAGTACTTTCAGATTTTAGAAGATTAATAACATGTTTAAAATTAATTTTTATGGACTGAGAGGATTAAAGATGGTGGCATGAGAGGTGAGACATAGGCCTCCTCCTAAAATTGTATATAATATGAAAATGTAATTAATACAACTAATCCTGAAAGAGCAACAGGAAAGAGGACTGTGCCAGACTGCATACACCTGGAGAAAAGAGCAGACCTCACAGAAGAGGGTAATGTACCAAAGCTGTGGCCTGGTGGGACCCAAGCCCTTCCCCCACCCCAGCTCACTAGTGGGAGGAAGAGAAACCAAGCAGAGAGGGAGTGGAAGCCTGGGAATGCTGAATATCTAACTCTGGAGATCTGCTCTGGGAGCACAAACCTACAGTTCATGGTGCTTGCATGATACTCTCGTGATTACGGGATTGGAAAGCTAAAACACGCAGAATTCCAGGAGAGACTGAGATTCCAGCCACTTGTGGAAAGCAGGGATCCATACGTGGCTGCTCTGGGACAAAAGAAAAACAGGCAGTCTGAGAGACTTGCTAACAAGGAAGCCCTTAGCAAGAGGGCTGCTAATGGAGCAAGGATTGCACAGATCTTACTGCTCAGGAGAGAGGACAGGTAGACAAAATTGTCCGGGTGCACTCTGCCCAGCAGGTTGGGAGCTTTGCCATATAGACTCTCTTAAGCGGGAAAAAGAAATCTTCCTCCTTAGATGATCTTCAGGTGCTCCAGCTCCCTGGCTGGCTACACAGCTCCAAGGACCCCCTCTGGGATACACAGCCTACTGTGTCTTTCTCACAGCTAGCTGCACCTGATCTAAAACCGGCAAAACCTACCCTGGCACTAGGCCAGCCAGAGGGAAGATCTGTCTACAGCAACCAAAAACGCAAAGCATAGAGGATTATACCTGTGTTCTCAGCCCACTAGTTCAGGCAGTGGAGACAGGCATAGCAGCCAGGAAGCAGGAAACAGCTCTTTCCTCCCCCCAGGCACCAACACCACTCTACTGCGACCCCTGGAATTGCTTCAGGGGCTGAGCAGCTCCAGAGAGTAGAGCTTCTGGGCACTAAGGGGCGCCATATACAAATATGAAATGCCAAAGGAATCTGGTTCAGAGTAAAATTAGTAATACCACTCCTGAGAAAGATTTAAATGACATCGACCTCATGAATCTTCTTAAAGGGAGTTCAAAATAAAAATCCTTAACATGCTCATAGAGGTACAGAACGACATTCAGGAACTCAGGAATGAATTCTGGTCGGAGATCCAATCGTTGAAGAGCACAATGGACAGTATTAAAAGCTGATTGGATATGGTGGAGGAGATGATAAATGAAATGGAAACTAGACAAGAGGAATACAAAGAAGCTGAGGCACAGAGAGAAAAAAGGATCTCTAGAAAGACTATTGAGAGAACTGTGTGACCAATCCAAACAAAACAATATTCACATTATAGAGGTACCAGAAAAAGAAGAGTGAGAAAAAGGGATAGAAAGTGTCTTTGAAGAGGTAATTGCTGAAAGCTACCCCAATCTGGGGAACGAGATGGTCTCTCAGGCCATGGTGATGCACATATCTCCCAAAACAAGGGAACCAAGGAAGACAATACCAAGACATATAATAATTAAAATGGCAAATATCAAGGATAAGGGCAGACTATTAAAATCAAAGAGAGAAATAAGATCACATACAAAAGAAAGCCCATCAGGCTATCATCAGACTTCTCAACAGAAACCTTAAGGGCCAGAAGGGAGTGGCATGAGGTATTTAATGCAATGAAGCAGAAGGGACTTGAACCAAGAATACTTTATCCAGCAATATTATCATTTAAATTTGAATGAGGGATTAAATAATTTCCAGATAAGCAAAAGATGAGAGAATTTACCTCTCAAAACCACCTCTACAGTGTATTTTGGAGAGACTGCTATAGATGGAAGTATTCCTAAAATTTACAAGCTGTCACCAGAGGTAAATAAAATCACAGTAAAGAAAGTAGAACAGCTAATTACTAAGCAAATGCAAAATTAAATTAACTATCCCCAAAGTCAATAAAGGGGTAGACTAAGAGTACAGAATATGATACCTAATATATAAAGAATGGAGGAGGAAGAAAAAGGAGGAAGAAAAAAAAAGAAACTTTAGATTGTGTTAGTAATAGCATATTAAGTGAGTTAACTTAGATGCTTAGATAGTAAGGAAGTTAAACTTGAACCTTTGGTAACCCGAATCTAAAGCCTGCAATGGTAATAAGTACATACCTATCGATAATCACCCTAAATGTAAATGGACTGAATGCACGAATCAAAAGACATAGAGTCACTGAATGGATAAAAAAACAAGACCCATCTATATGCCGCATACAAGAGACTGACTTTAAACCCAAAGGCATGTGCAGACTAAAAGTGAAGGGATGGAAAAAGATATTTCATGCAATTAATAGAGAGAATAAAGCAGGAGTTGCAGTACTTGTATCAGACAAATAGACTTCAAAACAATGAAAGTCACAAGAGACAAAGAAGGACATTACATAACGATAAAGGGGTCAATCCAACAAGAAGATATAACCATTATAAATATCAATGCACCCAACAAAGGAGCACCAGCATATGTGAAACAAATACTATCAGATTTAAAAGGACAAATAGAATGCAATGCATTCATTCTAGGAGACTTCAACACTCCACTTACTCTGAAGGACAGATCAACCAGGCAGAAAATAAGGAGACAGAGGCACTGAACAACACAATAGAACAGATGGACCTAACAGAAATCTACAGAACTCTACACCCAAAAGCAGCAGAATACACATTCTTCTCAAGTACACCTGGAACATTTACAAGAATAGATCACATACTAGACCACAAAAAAAGAGCCTTAGTAAATTCAAAAAAGATTGAAATAGTACCAACTGGTTTCTCAGACCACAAAGGTATGAAACTAGAAATAAATGATGCAAAGAAAATGAAAAATCCCACAAACACATTCACAGCATGCTCCTAAATAATCAATGGATCAATGACCAAATAAAAACAGAGATCAAGCAAAATATGGAAACAAATGACAACAATAATTCAACACTACAAAATCTGTGGGATGCAGCAAAGGCCATGTTAAGAGGAAAGTATATTGCAATACAGGCCTACCTCATGAAAGAAGAACAATCCCAAATGAACAGTCTAAACTCACAATTTACAAAACTAGAAAAAGAAGAACAAATGAGGCCCAAGGTCAGTAGAATGGGGACATAATAAAGATTACAGCAGAAATAAATGAAATTGAGAAGCATAAAACAATAGAAAGAATCAATGAAAGCAGGAGCTGGTTCTTTGATAAAATAAACAAAATAGATAAACCCCGGCCAGGCTTATCAGGAAAAAAAGAGAGTGTACTCACATAAACAGAATCATAATGAGAAAGGAAAAATCACTATAGACACCACAGAAATACAAAGAATTATTAGAGAATACTATGAAAAATTGTATGCTAACAAACTGGATAACCTAGAAGAAATGGACAACTTTCCAGAAAAATACAACCTTCCAAAGCGGACCCAGAAAGAAACAGAAAATCTGAACAGACCAATTACCAACAACAAAACTGAACTGGTAACAAAAAACCTACCTAAGAACAAAATGCCTGGACCAGATGGCTTCACCGCTGAATTTTATCAAACATTTAGTGAAGACCTAATAACCATCCTCCTTAAAGTTTTCCAAAGAGTAGAAGAACAGGGAACACTTCCAAACTCATTCCATGAGGCCAGCATCACCCTAATACCAAAAGCACGCAAAGACACCACAAAAAAAGAAAATTACAGACCAATATCTCTGATGAACATAGATGCAAAAATACTGAACAAAATATTAGCAAACCGGGTTCAAAAATAAATCAAAAAGATCATCCATCATGATCAAATAGGATTTATTCAAGGGATGCAAGGATGGTACAATATTCAAAAATCCATCATTACTTCGGGGAAGATGGCGGCATGAGCAGGGCAACAGAGATCTCCTCCCCAAGCCATATGTATTTATGAAAATACAACAAGTACAATTATTCTTAAAAAAGAGACCAGAAGATACAGGACAGCACATAGCCTGCAGCTACACCTGAGAGGACTCAGCACCCACGAGGCGGGTAAGATATGGACCCACGACCCGGCAGGACCTGAACACTCCTCCACCCCAGCACACCGGTGGGAGGAGAGGATTCAGAGCCGGGAGAGAGTGGAAGTACACCCCACGAAATAACCAGCCCCGGTGATCTGCACGGGGATCGCTGACATATATCGCGAGGTGTAGTGGAGATTGGAAAGACAGAGGGTACAGGATCTGAGCGGGGAATGCACCCGGGTCCTTGCAGCCGGCTCCTGGGAAGAAAAAAAAAAGAAAAGAAAAGCGCATGCTTTTTTCAGCAGCCTTAAAGAGACAGGAGCCTGTCCCGACCCACGGGACAGCAACATGGACCTGGAGAGGGGGAGTGGGAATTTGGAAGGAAACAAGAGACTCGAAGAATGGAGACAAGACAAATTCCTAATCAAGTCTCGTTTATTTGCAGAAGCAGCGGAGTATATATAACATTCATGGGCCAATTAGCATAAAGGTCAAGCAGTCACAAGCTCTCCATGCAGGGAGGCACACAATGAAAGTAAACGGTGTCCACGAGCTGATCACGTTCACGGAAGACTTACACCCCCAATAGGGAGATACCCAGAACACAAGTAGCAAACTTTTTCATTTTGAAAGCACGCTCAGGCACTGCCCCACACTTATCCGGTGAGTGCCATCTTGGCAAAACAATTTGTATTGGGGAACAGGAACACAGAAAAAAACCCTAACCACAAAGATCAAACTGCTGATATCTGGGCGCAAAATCCTAAGTTGACCAATGGCTCCCCACATGTCCCCCTTTTTTATTTTAACAAAAGCTGAGCAAGCGAGATCTATAAGGTGAAGGAATTGGTTGGAGCTAATGACATGATAAGAGGTTTGTACAGCTGTTTGGCATGGACTGTGCCTGTCTTAGGTAGGTGGTCAAGGGATCTCTTCTTACCCGTCATCAAGGCTCTGGGCTCTAATTCCCAGGCCTCTGTCTTAGGTTGATAGAACCCTTGATTCACTTTTACCCGTCTCTGGCTAATCAGCCCGTCACGGCAAGCTGGTATGTTTTCATTACTTGCCGTGGCCGTAAGCTGTGAAACCTCGCGATTTGTCAACTGCTCCAAATCCTTTAGGGCAAGTAGACTGAATCTACACTCAAGCTCCAAAATTTTTGGCTGTAGGATCACTATTTCCTAAGGCTTATAGCAAAACATATTAAAAACATAATGGAACCAGACTCATAGGACAGGGTAAAAGAAAGGGTAGGTAAAGCATATACTCTATTGGCAAAGGTACAACGCATATTAGCTTAAGCAGTTTTAGCATCATAGTAAGTTTCTAAATCTTGAGCTTCTAGCTTATGGTAATGGACTTGTATTTGTT
>JAVSCE010010241.1:0-39349 GCA_032199065.1 Smutsia gigantea | reverse complement strand
GTTTGACCCTGCAATACTGAGGCTGTGTGACTCATTGGCGCTGGGGTGCCCATTTACTGGCATTACCCGAGGTGAGGCGTCAGGGCACAGTTATTGTTGGGAGTGTGGGGACAGTCATCTTGTGCTGACATCTCATTTTGCTGTACCACAAAGGAGAGGAGGTGCTGGGCTATTAATTGGAACAAACGAAAAGTTAGAAACGAAAATAAAAGGATGTAAGCCCTTCAGGAGACAGCATTCTGATTTTAAGGAGCTTAGAATATTACTCTAAGAATAATTATTAACATTTTGAATCCATGTGATACTTTTAGATGCTTTATGTATAATATCTGTTATTCTCATAACAACTCAGAAAAGTAGGTATTCTCAGTCCATTTTAAAGAAAGTGAGACCCTGAAGAGTTGGGCAAGATTACGTATCTGGTAGGTACCAGCTGGGATGCAGAGGCAGGGCTGCCTGACTCCAGTCCTCCTAGGGAAGCCTACTATTTACGGTAGCGCCTTTCACAAATGATGCGTCAGCGCATTTGGCACTTTTTACAGCAAGGAAAGGGACTGGATAGAGCCTGGCTAGAGACCCTCTGTCTTGGAATCTGATACCTACCTGCCTAATGATTGTCTCTCTTGGTATTATTAATCTCTCTCTTCTGGTCTCTAAATTAGATAGAAATTATAACCCAGCTTTATTCTTTTATGAGCATCGGAGGCATAGTCTTGAAGAAAGGGCAAACTTTCCCTATAGTTAAATCAGGAGAAGAATATCTTTACGGAAGTGTTTTTCAATTGGGGACAATTCTGTCCCCCTCCTCCCTTGCCCTGGGGACACTTGGCAATGTGTGGAGACATTTGTGGTTGTCCCAGTGGAGGAAGGAGTGTTACTCGCACCTAGTCGGTCAAGGATAGGCTACTAAACCCCTACTACGCCCAGGATGCCACCGTCACAAGACCCATCCAGCCGGAAATGCTAAGAGGGCTAAGGGTGAGAAACCTTGCTTTACAGGGACAACTGAGCAAGGAGCCTCTGCCCCCGAGGAGGCTGACTGTTCCGTATCCACTATGTAGCAAGAGGGTAATGGAGTCTTTCTTTTCATAGGTCCTTCATTTTGAAAACGTCAAAGATGTGCCCTTTGGATTTCAAACAGTAACATCGGATGTAAACAAACTTAGTTCCTTTTACTCACTGAAACTAATCAAACGGCTCTATGTAGACAAATCGCTGAATCCTTCTACAGTAAGTGGTTTAAAGCAATTAGCAAATTTAACTTTTTACCAGGAATGGCGTTTTCACATGGTTAGGCCCACATGTTTGTTTTCACTGAGATGTACTTTAGGATGTTCATTTATGATTTGAGCCTTTAAAAAATAAATCAGTCCTAGTGGAGAGGTTGAATATTGTGGGGATCAATTGCCATCACATCTTCCAGCTCAAAATATAGAGGGGCCTGTGGACTTCTTTTCCCTATCAAACCCTCATAAATCCCACCCTTCTCTTAGCTTCCTCACTGAGAGAAATGGAAAAACAGGGTTATTAACTCTCTAGTAAATGTATCTCAGGAAGCTCATGTTTTAAACCTCTTTCTCCTTAAATGACAAGGCATATGGCCTGGGACAACATTTCAAGTTCTCCACCTCATTTGTTTATGCACATAATGTTCTCCTGATGATTCTCAAATTCAGTAAGAAAAATAATAACTGGATGAATTAAAAGTTTTCATCAGTCACAGATTGGTTTTATTGGGTATCTATACAAGGTAGCTCTGGGTGGTGGTTTCAGCCATTTCTTCATATCATCTGTGGTTTCGCTGGAAAGAGTACAAACAAGTGTGGTCTGAGGAGGGCCACCTGCATCAGAACTACCTGGGTGTTAAAAGTGCAAATTCCTGGCCTCAGATGGCAAGATCAATAGGGGTGGAATTCAGGGTTTTGTATTTTTAACAAGCATTACGATTAGAATCACTGGTATGTTCCCTATAGGGCTGCGTTTCTAACTTTTATGCACAGATAAATCACCCAGGGATCTTGTTAAAAAAAGCACATTCTGATTTAGTGGTCCTGGGGTGCGGGCTGAGATTCTGCATTCTAATAAGCTTCCGGGTGGTGCTGCTGCAACTCTCAGTGCTTGGACCACACTTTGAGTAGCAAGGGTCTACAGAATGATTCTAGTGAGGATAAGATGTTCTGCTCATAGAGCTCTCCTCTGTACGTTTCTTCTGTTCTGAGACACACATGTATGTGTCTGCGTATATATACATTTAGTGTATACATTGTGTACATTTAGTATAGTGTATCTTTTTATCCCCAAAGCTGATATTAAATTGATGGATGCATCCAATAATTGATATGGTCATAGAATAGAAGCAATGAAACACTTAATACACAGAAAATTCATGGGTTTCGACAGGAAGTTTCAATTTATAGTGTTACAAATTTTAAAAGTATATTCATAGCCATAGACATAAAAATTGTTTTGTTAGGATTGTGGAACAATGTGGTGGTTTGACAATAGCCTTTGAGTACTCTGCGATTTCATGAACTGGGTGTTTTTCAGGAGTTCATCAGCTCTACAAAGAGACCCTATGCAAAGGAAATGGAAACTGTCGACTTCAAAGATAAATTGGAAGAAACAAAAGGTCAGATCAACAGCTCCATAAAGGATCTCACAGACGGCAAGTATCTTTTCTTATTCTGCAATAAATTGCTAAGGAAACAGACCCTGCCTTCTCATGAATCTTTCAGCTAAGCATAAAATTGAACATTTGGAGAATTCCTTGGGTGTTTTTGGTACACAAGTGTGGGTAAAATTGTAATATTTCCAGAATATCTCACCTGGCTTTAGTGCATCCGCATTACAACAGGTGTTCCTCAGAGGTGGAGAAAGGTTGTTCAACTCCATATCAGTGGGTAATTACCTGGGCAACGGAGGGCTTATCTGTACCTGAGAGGTGAGGGGGAGGGCTGGTTTTGCTTCTGCTGGAGCAGGAAAGAGAGATGGCCTTGGACTGCAATTTGTAAGCAATAAACAGGCTTTAAACTTTATTTCTCCCTTTGACTGATTTTGGTTTTAGAGGTATTTTGTCCTGGGATTTTCTCTCCCCAGAGTTACAAGCTAAATTTTTGCCCAGCAAGCCATTCAACCACTTGATTTCTGGGCATTTCTGGCATCAGCTCATCCCTGGCAGACATTCCTGGTGCTCCAGGGCTGGACTTCCTTGTCAGCTCCTCGCTGTGCTGCAGCATGCCCTCCAGGAGCCTCTACTGTGCCTCAGTGAAGTAAGGCCCTGGGCAGGTCATGAGGCCAGTTTTTAATCTGAAAATGCAGTCCATCTATGACTGCAGAGTCACTAAAGACCTAGAGTCCAATCAGACATTGCCACTTATTAACTGAGGTATTTGCAGAGGGAGCCTCAGTTTCCTGAACTGTAAAATGGGCCATATGTTACCTGATTGAATTGCTCCATAGTTGTCCTGAGGATCAAGTTAAATCATATTTACTAACAAATGCTATATGTTGGCCAGGAGAATATGTGGTCTCCATAGATATGTATGTCCACACCCAAACATATACATACCTATTTTTTTATCAAAATGAAGTTTCTTTGGCTTCATGTGGAAAGAGAAAACTGTTATAAGTAACACCAGGTGAAACAATTTTAAAATTTATAAGAAGAAAGCAGCTCCTGTTTGAATTGCTATATAACAGTTTCTTTTAGAATTGCTAAATAGTTGTATTGTCTTTCCAAGAGACTTTGTTTCAAAATCTTCATAAACATAGTTTTTCTGGAGACAGTAGTTTAGTGAAAAGACCTCTGAATTTGGAATTAAAGGCTTGAGATTTAAGTTGGAGTTCTGCCACTTGCTGGTCCCCTAGACCTCTGGCCTTTTGGTTTCTTCAATAACACAATCACATGATCACACATTCAACCCATTGTAGGACATCGGCAGGACCCGTTACACAATGTGCAGGCCCTGATGCAAAATGTAAACACGGGGCCTTTTATTAAAAATGTAGTAAGAATTTTAAGATGGTGACAGCAGAGCATTAAACCAGTGCAGGGTCCTTCATACACTGGTTGCAGGTCCATGAAATGGGGCCTGAGCGTGGTATGAAGATCTGCGATACTAGGTAAATGAAAATCCTTTGCAAAAAATCTCAGTGCTATTCAAAAGTGAGGACTTAATTTTATCAAGCCACTGGACTGTTTGCGTTGTTGGGGATTTGAGCTTTGTAGTAATCACAGCTGTGATCAAGTGATTACGACCTTGATGCAAGCAGGCTGCCTGCAACAGTGCAATTTGGGGCAGGAGGGGAGAGCACTGTCCTGGTGTCAGCCCTGCTTTCCAGCTGAGTGATCCAGAAAAGCTACTTGGTCTCAGTTTCCTCAGTGATAAAATGGGGACCTTACAGGGTCGTTGTGAGATAGTACATGTGGCTGAGTGTGGAGGAAGTGCTCATGAGTTTTCATTCCCGAGGACAGACATTGGAGTCAGTAAAACCCAGCTTTGAATGCTGAATCCACCCTTGCTCATGTGTCATCTTGGGCAAGTGACTTAACACCAAGTCTCAGCTTCTCCATCTGTAGAATGGGGAGAAATACATTATCTGTGCAGATGGAATGTCTAGCATGTTGCTTGGCTCTGGATAGGCATTCAGATATGGCTGCTTGTGTTTTTCTTTTTCCTCCTCTTCCTTTATTTTCCCTCCTTCCCACCTTCTTGTCTGGCCCAGGTCTGTTTGGTGAGCCTGGTTGTGGCAAAATAGAAGGAGAGAAAGAGGTCATTCTGAAAGGAGAAGCTTGGGCCGTCAAACCTTCCATGGTGTGGCCCCAGCAAGTGTTAAATACCCAGTGAGAGGACAGGCATGTGGATGTCAGATGTGGTTTGGAAGAATAACCCTGTGCAATTTGTGGTTTCCTAAAATTGTTCACAGGCCGCTTTGAGAACATTTTAGCTGACAACAGTGTAAATGATCAGACCCAAATCCTTGTGGTTAATGCCGCCTACTTTGTTGGAAAGTGGATGAAGAAATTTCCTGAATCAGAAACCAAAGAATGTCCTTTCAGAGTCAACAAGGTATGTGGCAGCATGTCACGGGATCTCTCTAGATCTGAAAAAATGTAGCAACAGAAGGGATGGTAGCAATTCACTCCAGTGAGCAAAATGAGTGCTCAGGCAGTGGTGTGCCTTTCCTGAGATGAACAGCTGGGAGGTAAGTCGCGGAAAGAGAACCAAAATCCAGGCACTCTCACTCTTTTCCAGAATGTTGTCAGGGTCTGAGCTGAGTGAGATCTTACAGAACTTATAACCCAGTGGGTAAAGCTAACTCACCACTGGACAATAGCTACAAATATTTGAGACCATTAGCAAGAAAGGAAAAGAAAAGAAAAGAAACAAACCAAGTCCTGACATCAGAGGCTTTTGTATCATCATAAAACATTGACCACCTGAGAATCTTGCTCCAGGTTAATAAGCTCCTCTGTGATGCCATCGGTCACTTATTAATAGTGAAGTAAATGGTTCTGATATTTTAATTTATAGGATGCTTTGAGGCACTTGTTAATTGTGAAGGAAAAAGTATAGCTTACTCATCTGCTGTGCTGGGAGTCATAATTAGAGACCTGCTTGGTGGGGAGAAGGCTGATATAACACTGTTAGGTGAATACTGAAGCCCTATTCCACGTCAGAGATAATTCATATATAAAAGTAAAGTCCTCCATCTATAAATGAAACCAAAGAACTGAGACCGGAAAATGGACCCATTTCATTGAAGGACCTAGAAAATCCCAGGAATCGATACTACCCTGTGATTCGGTCTCCTTTGGTGAGATCTGACTTGAGCAGATTCAAGCCTGTGCTTCAGTTGGTGCAACACCTGGGAGTCGCTCATCCACCTCTTGATTCCTGTGCATCAGTTGTATTTTTCAAGTTTCTCTCAGCATACCTAGCATTAACCCTTTTGCTTTTGCAAACTATTATAATAGTACCTTCTTCGTTCTACAACGCAGGAAGAAAACACCTTCAAGATACAATCCATACCTGAGTGAGCCGGTCTGTTTTCCATTTCCATTACTATTTTGTGCCCATAGAGTTTTATTCTCATTCCTCTCTATCACCTCAAGTGTGCTTTCCACAGGGAAATCAAATTATTTATTTGCCTATCTAGTTCCCACTAGTGCATGGGCTTTTTAAGGCAAGGGTATTGTTGTATTCATCTCGGTTTCTGTAATTCCTGGCCTAGTCCCTGGTGCTCAGCAAATGTTTGTTCAATGAATGACCAATCCCTAAGGGTTAGTTTGAGGAAACAGTCAATAGCAGACAGAATTGCCTTTGGGACCGCAGTGGGTCTCCATGCAAGACCCACTGAACGTTTGCACTGGGAGAGGCCAGTAAATACTGATTGTGCTCCAGTGGGTGTTGGGAGGGAGCCAGCTCCTTCTTCCACGTTCTCTCCCTCAGTTTGGCTTCCCGATTGCAGTGGTCTTCTTAAAGCCGCCTTTGAGGGCCAGGACTGACCCTGCACATGGAGGCGTGTCTCAGATACCAGGCACAAAATATTAGATTCTTCAGACTCTGGAGTTTTCACATACACGTCCTTGAGTTTTAAACATGACCTTTTGACTTTCTTAGTGTTTCCTTTTATTTGGAGTGGAAGTGGAACGAGGCTGTATACAGCCTCTGCTGTGAGCGGAGGCTGAGCCTCGGCCCAGTGACCTCCTGACACGGAGTGTCCCCCAGAGTATTTGGCTGACGGTGGCTCTCCCCGGGAAGGGCTGGCAAAGGGGCCCTGAGCATGTGCAAGTGAAACCTGAAACGTGTTGCAATGGTGCTTCTTGTGATGGCTGCAGGGCCCGCCCCGCACAGCATTAAAACCTTATAATAGTGAGTACACCATGGACTTCATGCCCACCACCCTCAGATTTGTAGTGTGTATACTTAAGAAAGTGCTGATGGGTGTCTTTTGCAAAGGGAGGTGGAATGTTGGCTATTCATATATTCTCATTATCAAATCATAAAGCTAGGTCTTATAGCTCCTGGAAACTCAAACTCTAGCAAGAGACTTAATAAGGATTTGAAATGTTACTGATCTCTCAGTGGTTCACCTAATGAAGCAATAAAATGCTATTCAAAGCAGCGTGGGGACACACCCACCTTTTGATTGCAGAGGTATTATCTTTCCTTTGCTTCCTTTGAATTGCCTTTGTCAGCCCCTGAACTCTTTGAGTGATGTTACTAAACCTTTCTCATGTCCTTTGGTGTCTCCAGGGCTAGACTAAATTGTTGAAGTTGTATTATTAAAAGTTTAATATAGTGCTGACAAAGGTGGATACACACACGCACATTAATATGTGTGTGCCTGGGTGTGTGTGTACACTGTATTTTCTGGGATGGTCTAGTTTTCAGTAGATATATCTCAGCTTTTGTTTCAGAAAATGGGATTATTGCATCCATATTCATTGCTGATAAGTGAAATAAATGACAGTTTTCTGATGGCCACAACTATTTTGCAGATTTAGAAACCATTAGCAGTCTAACTTGATGGAGATTATAGACAAATCTCTATCTTCTTTAAGAGAAATAAATGGAAGAATTACCAGTTAATTTAAAAAATAGTATGTTTTTTTTAATCATAATTCTGTTTCTGATTATACATAGAGTTGAAGACTTCAACTATTTACCTACCAAATATTTGTAGCAAGCAACTGCTGTGTGTGGGGATATACCAAGACCATAAGACATGGTTTCTGCCTTGACTACAGTGTAGTTGGGATGGGCGTGGAGAGAAGTCAGATAAATATTTCTAACAATGAACTAAGTGCTAAAATAGGGGTATGTACAAAGAGTAAACTAAGTAAGGTCTAGTTCTGCTTGAGAGAGGTGTTGGGTAAGGTTCAGTTTATTGTTTGAAGATGCCAGATAAAAGTTTTACTGCAACACTATCCCTGCAGGCCTGATATGAAGTTTGAAAATCTCCCCAAAGAGACTCAATTAACAGGAGAATATTCCAGTGGGAGGTATAGATCAAGATAAATTACTCTCAATTACTAGCAGTCTTTTACTCCTTAGTACAAATTAATTTTCCTTCAGATAATCAGTCACCTCTGTAGCAGACACAAGGTCAGATATTAATGGGGATAGAGAGAAGAAAAGGCCTAGGATGCTGCCTGGAGAGAAAGGCTTGGATGCTGAGATCTTTTTAGAGGAGTGGAGTGCATTGAACATGGAATAGACTTAGAAACAATTTTCTTTGTTAACATTCTCATTTTTCAAAATCATGAAATATTTCAAGCATATGGAAAATTATGGAGAGTAACAGAACAAATATCAATGTGTCGAACAACCATTCTTGTAAAATATTTATATTTGGCCTCCTTTAGTTCAAATATTTTAAAGAAAAAATATAGAACAGGAGGCCTTGCCCTGTGCGACCCCTCCCGTCTTGTCTTCTTTCCTCCCCAGAGTAATGATTGTCCTGGTTTCCAATTCTCTCATTCCACTGACAATGAAACTGAGGCCCAGAGAGGTTACATGACTCACTTAAGTTGTAGCTTCTGTTCATGTCACATTTGAGACTAAAATCCAATTTTCTTGTCTCTAATCCAGACTCTCCCCATCGGCTTAGCCCAGAGTAGGTGGCCAGGCAGGGAGGAGGGACAAAGTGTGGGGTGTGTGTGTGACAAAACCAAAGGTGAGCAGATCAAACAAATGTGATTTTGTTCTGCTCTACGCTAAGTTTTTGTTATTGGGTATTTCATTAGGAAAAGCTATATAAATGGATATGTGGGTTTGCATGAATGTTTTATGTAAACAAATCAAGTATTATATATGGTTCCTATAATACATAATATGTAGAATTATAAAGCATGTGAAAAACTTTTCAAAGGAAGTTATAAACTCTTTGCAGGACAGTCTTTGATGGTTGGGTACAGTAGAGTTGGGATCTCAGTGGATGGGTCACTAAGCCATAATGATCTGTAACTATAACAAGAACAAATTATATGTGTGTATGTGTGTGTTAATATAGGTGTGTGTGTATGTGTGTGTGTGTGTGTGTGTGTGTGTGTATTAATGCTTATGTAAATTGTAAAGCAAGCCATCCAAATTTCTCCTTTTACAGACAGACACCAAACCAGTGCAAATGATGAGTACAGAGGCCACGTTCTGTACGGGCAACATCGACAGTATCAGTTGTAAGATCATAGAGCTGCCCTTTCAAAATAAGCACCTCAGCATGCTCATCCTGCTACCCAAGGATGTGGAGGATGAGTCCACAGGTCTGGAGAAGGTGAGGAGGGAGGCGGGTGTTCACAGAGGCACCACCTGCTGGCCCGGAGGCCTGTGGACAGCGCTGTGTGTGGCTGTGCAGAGGGGCCATGGCCCGTCTCTTGCTCAGTCACCTCCAAGAGTTTCAGGGTCCTTTCTGCACCTTCCTCTTTAATATGAAGTGGTTGTTTATTAAATGATAATATTGAAACAGCCAATAATCATTTGGCGCTTACCGTGTGCCAGGAATGGTGAATTCCCTACTGCATGATCTTGTTGAATTCTCGCAACAGGCCTTTGAGTCAGAAACTATGACCACTTTCTGTTCACCAATGAGGGAACTGAGGCACAGAGGGGTCACGTGACTCATCAGTGGTGTGTAGAATGGGAATCTGAGTCTAGGAAGTTGGAATCTGTATTAACTCCGGGTCAGAGTACCTATCATCAGCGTCTTGCCTGAGTGCGGTATGTTTGTCACAGCGGATGAGCCCGTATTGCCTTATTATTCACTGAAGTCCACAGTTTATCTTAGGGTTCATTCTGTGTTGTATGCTCAATGGGTCTTGGAAAGTTCCTCTAAGGCGCGCGCATGTACGAGGCTTGATTATGCTTCATGCTTCACACAGGTTGTTAAAGGGTCATGGTTTAGATAACAACAGAGGTTTCATCTGCTAGGGGTGGGAATGATGTTTTAACTTCGCCTCTGCCTCTGTCAGCCATCCACTCCCCTCCCACTTCCCAGCTTCCCTCCCCTGGGCCTGGGCCCTGGGCAAGAAGAAGGAGGGCCTCTTTGAGGAACTCAGAAATGCCCAGAGGTTCCAGGGACGGTCTGGCTCAGTTCCTACCCTACCCGCTGCTTCAGTCGCTGTTCTGTGTTATCCGTCACTTCATTGAAGGAGTTGTAATTCCAGCCTTCACTGTTCTATTACTCTTCTCTCTCTGTTTTACTCCACTTCATTCCCTGGCCTCATTTTTCTCCTGTGGTTGTTATTCAGCCATCTTCCACTTTACTTAAAATACCCTCATACAGGGTATTATGCTCGGTGAAATAAGCCAAGCCGAAAAAGACAAGTATCAAATGATTTCACTCATATGTGGAGTATAAGAACAAAGAAAAAAAAACTGAAGGAACAAAACAGCAGCAGATTCACAGAACCCAAGAATGGACTAATAGTTACCAAAGGGAAAGGGACTGAGGAAGATGGGTGGGAAGGGAGGGATAAGAGGGAAAAAGGGGCATTATGATTAGCAGACGTAATGTTGGGGGTGGCACGGGGAGGGCTGTACAACTCAGAGAAGACAAGTAGTGATTCTATAGCATCTCACTACGCTGATGGACAGCGACTGTAATGGGGTTGGTGGGGGGGACCTGATGAAGGGGTAGTTTAATAACCATAATATTGCACATGTAATTGTAGATTAATGATACCAAAATAAATGATATAATAAAAAAAATACCCTCATACCAATTTTTTTCTTATTGGAGTTCAGATTGAAAGAAAATGATCTTCTGAATCTCAGAAAGGGGTGTTCAGGAACACATTCTGTATTAGTCTCCTACAGCTGCCATGATACAGTACCACAGACTGTGTGGCTTAATTAACAGGAATTTATTCTCTCCCAGCTCTGGGGCTAGAAGTCTGAGATGGAGGGCTCAGCAGCTCTGGTCCCATCCGGGGGCCGTGAGGGAGAATCTGTTCAGGCTTCTCTCCCACTGGCCATCTTCGTTTTGTAGACACACACCCCAATCTGTCTTCATACAGCTTCTTCCCCGTGTATCTGTGTCTGTCTATGTGTCCAGATTTTTCCTTTTTGTAAGCACACCAGTCATTAGGCTAGAGCCCACCCTAGTGACCTCATCTTAATTAATTACACCTACAAGGACCCGATTTCCAAATGTCACGATCTAAGGCATTATGGGTTAGGAGTTCAGCACATGAATTTGACCCATAACACATGTACAACAAAGGAAAAGCTTTTTTTTTCCTTCTAAGGAGCCTTGTTGAGTTCTATGAGTTAATTATCTCTCCTCTCTTCCCTCTCAGATAAAAAGTGGGCAAGAGAATATACCTTTTGGCTCAAAAAATTCTAGTTGCTTATGACAGTCTTTTGGTCCTAATCATTTTTCTAAATGAAATAGTATCTATTGGAAAAATAACCTGTCATAGATTAGCAAGAGAATCCAATGGTTCCCTCACCCATAAAAAAACAAAACAAAAAGGAAAACCAACACACTGGAGACCAGCTTGTGACCTTGTTATCCCCATGGTTTTTACAGATTTCATGTGAGTGACTTCAGGCAGGGTTGCCCCACAGCAGTCACAGTTAAGGTATTATCATTCTCTGTTGTACAAATGTTTCTCCTCTAGCTGGGGGAGACTGGAAGGGCAAGGAGCAATTTAAGATTTGCTCAATGAAGATTTTTATGACTAAACCATTTTAAGCTTCATTGAATATCTCTCATTTTAAAAATAACTATCTGAAATGGACACATTCGTCACCTATGATCTTAAACAATGATCATAGAAGGTTCAAATTCTCATTTTAAAAAGAGTTACTTCAGCTTTGAGTTATTAAATTTGATGCCATGCTTAGTACGAGTATTCTGGACTTCCTAGTAGAGAAATGAAAATAAGGATTCAAGAAATGTTATGTATAAAACCCTTCTAATTTTATATTTATTTCACTATTATTTATGCAACGAGTGCCTGATCCATGCATTTGTTTCCATAGAGCTACTCTATAATTTAAAACAAATGCCCTCATAAATTTCAGAGCCAAGGGAGCATCGTAGGGTGGGGAGGTGCAAGGAGAGGTGGTTGGGGGGGTCCTTTATGAGAAACTAGTCAAAGACCAAAAGTGCGGGACCGAGTCCATCTTCGATGGCCCATCGGTACTGCTTTGAAACTAGGCTCACAACGACTCATTGTGTTTTTCAAGTGCAATCTTTTACAATTGGGAGTAAAAAAAATAATTTCCTTTCTTCACCTTTCAGGTTGAAAAACAACTCAACTCAGAGACGCTTTCACGGTGGACCAATGCCAGCACGATGGCCAATGCCAAAGTCAAACTCTCCATCCCCAAATTTAAGGTGGAAAAGATGATCAACCCCAAGGCTAGTCTGGAAAACCTAGGGCTGAGAAATATCTTTAATGAGAATACATCTGACTTCTCTGGAATGTCAGAGACCAAGGGAGTGGCTCTCTCCAATGTTATTCACAGAGCGTGCTTAGAAATAACTGAAGATGGTGGGGAGTCCATAGAGGTGCCAGGATCACGAATCCTGCAGCACAAGGATGAGTTCAATGCTGACCACCCATTTATTTACATCATCAGGCACAACAAAACCCGCAACATCATTTTCTTTGGCAAGTTCTGTTCTCCATAAATGGCAGAGCCCAGGTTAAGTCCCACCTGACTTTTCTGCAAACTCTGCATCCAGAGAATCACTTTCTAAGTACAATAAGTTGTTATTATTGCTGAATCAGGGGGCAGCTGGTACCTGTCCTATGCAGCCCTCATACTAAGAGGCCCTTCCTTTGCAATCTTTTCTTTTGTTCCCTTTTCCTTCCCATATAAGACAATGCTTTTAATGAAAAAGCATCACCTTAGGGGAAAAATATGTATTCATTTTTTGTCACACTATCTAGTGTTATTGGCAGGAGTACAGTCTTCCACAAAGAAAATTCCTGTAAGGAGGATCTGGAGGACTTTATTCCTAGAGTTTTGCCTTCCTTCATTGGGATACAGAATGTTCCAGACATTCTCACTTCCCTGAAAGACTGGAGAAGCTGTGGTACGTGGGATCTGTTAAACTTTCCTGGCTCCAGTGAAACATACGCTCATGTTCAGGCTTCTGTGGGTCTGCAGCTCCTTGGGCTAAGCCCTGCAGGACAATGGTTTCTTCAAACTCTTAATTTTTTGGATTTTAGAAAGATAGTATATTGCATATAGTGTCTGTTACGGAATTCCACTGATAGAGTCTAGAACAGCACCTTTCAAATCAGCACCTTAATATTTCTGCCACACAATGTAATCACACAAAATGGATAAAGCTGCTTAGGTAGCCACAGTGCTAGGTTTGGCTGCCAAGTGAGTGTGCCAGCAGCTTATGAAAAACCGTGTTTCCAGAACTTTCTGAAAACTTGGAATGTTGGAAAAGGAAATGCAGACCTATAGTAGCCGAAGTGCAGCACCTGAAGGGGAGGTTCAGATCTTATTAAAAAGTCACGTTCACTTTTGATAGACCACCCTACATGGCCGTTTGGTCGGCCATAGACCCCTGGCAGGGAATTCTGACTGGACGAGGTTTTCCATGTCAGATGACCAGGGACTTAAAATGCACAGCAACTTCCACACTAGGTGACAAAAGAATTTTACGAGTGTTAAAGGAACTTGTCTCTTTTCTAATGTGAGAGGGGGAAAGGGGAAGGAGCTTAATCCCTTTAGAACATATAACTATATCTATGGAGGTGCTCAATCTGCCTTGACATGTATTTATTTTCAAAGCCCATGGGTTTAGTTGCTATAAATGGCTGTTTGGTAACTGACATTAGTAGTAATTTTTAAAGGTGTTCTAATAAGTTATCTGTGTTGCAATATCACAGATGAATTCAAGACCAAAAGAGCACATTTACTCTAGCATTCACTGTAAATAGGTTCAACTCTCTTCTTGCTCCAAAGGTTCAGTGTTGAATTTCTTTTATGCTTTTGACAATAAAATATTATTGAGCTACATGTCTTGTTTTTTTTCTGTGAAGCTGATTCACAATTTTGAAATAGAACCAAGCCTTCCATTTATATAAACACTCTGTATGTAAACGCTTTTTGAGGGGATTGAGGTAGAATAAAAAGGGATAAGAATAATTCCTGTCCCCGTTCTATTGGCTTTCTTTCTTCCTGCCCATCAGCTGGTGCTTCTTGCTCCCTCCCTTCCATCCTGGGGAGCCCCAGAATGACTTTCAGCTAGTGCAGAGTGAGACGAGAGAGGCCTGGTAAGGAGATGTGCAATATCTCTCTAGGTTGTTCCATTTTGGCCCAAGCCTCAAAATCTGATTTTATTAAGTAAGCTGCATATGCTAAAAATATTTTCTTCTTAAGCACATTTTTCTCCATATTATGTACAATCATTTTAAATTAGTTGTAGTGTCCCTGAACCTAATATTCAGCATAGCCCCTTTTCCTGTCCCTACTGTGGTGTGCTCAAATAGAGTGCGTCCCCTCTTGCAGTATATTTTGAGTACAAAAAGTGACAAATGGCCCCACATCCCGAAAAGAAAAGACCATCATGCCAGGACTGCTGGGGGGTGGGCGTGGCCTAAACCAAGTTTTGCCACTCTTGGCTCATTATCTCCCTTTCTAAACTATGAAATAGAAATTTGGGGTGGTGGGGAAAAAGCTTAGTGAGCATGCAGTGGACAGGGGAGATCAGTGCCTCTTTAAGCAGGGTGTTTCACGGAGCCAGAGTGTCTCCCGGAATTCAGAAAGCACTGAAATTTTTCATTAACTCTTGCCTGGGTTAGTTCAATCCAGTGCTTTCCAACCAGGGGCAATTCTGCCCCCTAGGGGACCTTGGACAATGTTTGGGTACATTTTCATTGTCAGAGCTAGGGGAAGGGGTACTACTGGCATCTAGTGGGAAGAGAGGCCAAGAGTTCTGCTAAACACCCTGAAACGCCCAGAACAGGCCCCCAGAGCAAAGCATACCCACAGCACGCCAACAGTGCCATGGTGGAGAACACTGGGATGCTTCTGGAAGGACAGATCCCAGCTGCAGGGTCCCTAAGGCAAAGCAAGGAGAAAGGGCAGGCGAGGGGGTGTGGGGCAGGGTGCCTGCCTGCTGTCAGCTACAGTGAGATTTGGAAGTGGTCAGGCTTGATTAGTTCAGCCTGGACCTGTAGGTGCTTGAAAGACCTGCCCAGTAAGGGTGTGGGTTCTCCAAAACCCCGCAGAGTACCAGGGAGAGAGTTAACATTTGGCACCTCCCCTGTACCTGTCACCTTCCCACCTTCCCTCTCCTTTCCCTTCCCCCACAGGGTGTGTGTTGTAGTGAGAGCAGAAGATCAAGGCGGATTAATGGTAGGGAAGCCTCCCTCCTTTCCCTTCCCCTAAGTGTTGGGGAGCCCAAACCAGTCCCCAGCTGTGTGGATGGAGAGGCTTTAAATCAAAAGAGACTGAAATTCTGATTTCTGGGCTTTCTCATTTCTGAAAATGTCTATTAATACAAGAAAGTGACTGGAGAATGCTAGTATAGGGCACCTCATTTGAGGGATTCGGTCTTGGGGATGGGAGGATGATGCAGGGCAGCGGGCTTGAGAGGGCGTTGGAAAGGAAGGATTAAGTTGCATTTTCCGAGCGCCTGACCAGTCCAGTTCAACAATACACCGGTTACCTTGTCTCATTTAACCACTGCCACAAGCAGGAGGAGGAAGCCGCGACCCCAACCCATAAATGAGGACACTGAGACACAAAAGATACATAATCAGCTCAAGATCGCAGAGCTAATGAAAGCTGATGGCTAGAGCTGAACCCATGCAAGTCCAGAGCCAGAGCTCCAAACCTCTGTATTTCATGCCACCTTCTTCCAAACAGCATGGGCTCTTGACAAATGGCCACTGAACACACCTGTAAGAATTCCTCTTTCCCCTATATGTTGTCTACTCTGGAGTTCCCCAATATTTGTCTTCTCCTGGTGGTCTTTTTCTTGTCAAGCAAAACATCCCCGGATGTAACCAGATCAGTTAGGTCCATTTATAGAGCATCTTCTATGGGCAGGTGTTGTATGTGAAGGTACTCGATGGCTGTTGCTCTGTGTGCTTACCCACAATGGCCTAGAGTCAGCACTATGCTTATCTACTTTGTGAGGAAACATGGGCTCAGAGGAATCGGGTAAAGCATCCCAACTGGTAAATAGCAGGGTTTGACTGCAGCTCGTTCAGACCCCAAAGGCCCCACTCCTTCCTCTGCGACTGTGGCCTTTGCACCACGCATGCGGGCAGGCACCCTCTGGATGGTTTTGCTTTAGCTCGTGCATCCTGTGGGCCTCTGGCCACACAATGTTGGCAAAGCTTTTCGTCTGTGCCTGTCCCTCAGGAAAACACAAAACACAAAACTCCTTGGCTGGACTCTGTGCTTGTCCCCACCACGACACCGGGGGCAGCCGGACCTCTTTCCTGGCCTGTGGGAGAGCAGCACAGGCAGCTGGCATCCATTGGCAGGAAATTGTGCTGCCTGAGGGGGTCGAGCCCAGAAAGCACTGAGAAGGAAGTGGGATTTTAGGAGGGCCTGGAGCCTGAGGCCATGTGGAAAGATGGAGAGAGGGCAGGCATTTCATGAGCGTGTGCTCACTGGTGATGGAAGGAAAATGAGGTGATGCCCGTGAGGCTCAGAGTGGTGGAGGACCCTGAAGGAACAATCGGGAGCCAGATCGAAACCATGGCTGTGCAGTGCACGCTGGCACCGGGTGGCCCGGTGACAGCTGTGCGCTGGGCTGTGGTGCTGGCGCCAGAGCTGCCTTGCAGTGGCCATACATAAAGATGGGTACATACATATATAACTTATATGTATTTGTACACACAGAGACACACACCAGAATGGGGTCACTGAGCCATAGGTTATGCAAACATGCAAACAAGTTTTCCAAAGTGGTTCTCCTAGTGTCTCTCTTTTATTGTTATTATTATTTTATTATTACTACTCCTATTATAATAATGACTACTCCTATTATTATTAAATAATTCTTTTTAATGATTAATTTTTCCAACTATAACTTTTATCAATCCTGCTGCTGATCTTGAGCTGGGCACTGTGCTAAGATGACACATATTATAATTCACCTTCCACAACCACCCTGAGGACCTGCTTCAGGTGGAAGGAAGGGAGGTTTCAGAGGCAGGAAGAAGCCTGTCAAGCACATGTGGCTGGTAAGTCGTGTCCTTATGGTATAAACCCCAGCTCTCTGACTCCAGAGTCCACACTTTCAATCTCTGCCTTCGGATAGATGTAAAATGTACCTTAAAAGTTTTTACTTGATGAATTAAACCATTTACCTTCATGGGTAGATTTTTTTCTGTTTACATTAAAAATGAAATATTATGTTAAATATAAGACAAATGACTGTAGATAAAGGTAAACCTTGATAAAATGTTTACATAATAAGTAAACCTTCCGGAAGTGTTTACTTTTCAAGCATTCCTGGTTCAATGTATATGTATTTTGAACATTATGAGCTTTTATGGTTCTGTAACATCTTCCTGTGCTGGTGAGAGAAACGGCACTAGTGTGGGTGAGGATTAACAATGTGGGTAACTGTGGAATCACTGTGCTGTATACTTGAAAGCAGCATAATGTCGTCTATCAACTATACTTCAATAAAAAATTTAAAAAATTAAAAACAAGGAAATTCTGAGCTTTTCCCTCAGGGATCATAGCCACCAGTGTGCCATTTGTTCTTCACAGAGATTTGAGAGGCTCCCCTCTCCTTTTTTAGTTTTAGTTCTTAGACCCAAAACTGTTTCCACAACATCCTTGCCCTCACTCCGTCCCTCTGACGCAGAGATTTAGTGGGTGGGCCTTTCCCTGTTGAATGGCTTCTGTCCCTGGCACTATTCCCTGGGGATCAAAGTGTTTTACTAACAGTAAATGACTATTCTTGAAACATGTCCTGGAACAGAAGAAACAGACGGCGTTGCTCTCCACTCGAGGTGAGCTAGATACCCATGTGTCCCTGGAACTCCTCACCACCTTCTAGGAGCCTTGCCAGCTCCAGGCATCCTGGCGTGAGCCCTCTCTGTCTCTACCATAAGCTTCTTTGTGCCTCCCACAAATAGTAAATATCAATACAGCATTCTGATGGATGAGAAAAGAGCATCTGATCAGGCAGGCAGTCATGTTTGATTTGCCTTGGTTGTCTCTTAGACCTAACACAATTTTCTTTGATGACTTAAAAAAAATTCTTTTAATATTTCGGAAAGTGCTGGAGGAACAGTAGTTCTGTGGGGATGAGAGTCTGCTAGGGAAATAGGAGCCCACGGTCAAAAAGTCTCGAAAAGGTTGTGTTGAACCAAGTTAGGTTCTGCAGTACTAAGCTTTTCAGAAGTCAAAGTGCTTCGTGACTCTCTAGGAGAAGGTGTGGGAACTTCCCTCTTAAATGTATATGACTTCTGAACTGGCTACTCACCCTCCATTTCGGAGGACTATTGCTTCATGGAGTAAGTCTTGGGAAAAGCAAACTTACCTGGGAAACAACTTGAGGAGAAAACTCCAGATTGGTCAGGTTGCCAGGTGGGTGCGGTGGGAGGAATGCAGGCATGGGAGGCGGGAAGCCTGGATTCCCGTGTCCAAGCCTCTCCCCCTTCAAGGGCTCTGATTCTCCCCAAACACGAGGGAGGGCCCTGGTCTCAGTGTCTCCTGATGCAGTAGACCCCTGGGCCAAGACAAACCTCCTCCTGAACCCGTTCTCACCCATCCATCTATGCAGAGCCACCTGTACCTCCATCCCCAAAAGCACGGTCAAGAGTCTAACTGAGCAGATGCTCCTCTTTCACATTGGGAACTGGGGTTGGCCTCCCTTAGGGGGAGAGGCGTAATGGATAGGGCCTCCGTGTGGGCAGGAGGATAGAAATGCCCAAGGCAGAGACCCCTGTGCCAATTCAAGGGCTTCACACTAGTGGGGAGATGTCCCTTCCTCCAGTGGTCCCACAAAGGAGGAAACTGAGGAACGTGGGAAGCATCCAGGCAATAAAACCAGCTTGTCTCACCAACATCATATAGTTGCTTTTTCGGTCAAATTATGAGCACAGACCTGGCTCCTTTCCTGCAGGTTCCCTACCTAGCCTTTTACTTTGTATTTGGGTTTCCCCTACAGGAGAGCCACTGCACAGTTACGTAGGTTGATCACTGCCCAAGGGCCCTCTCCCTAGAGGGTGCAAGAGGGCTGACCTCAAGCTGATGTTCCGTTCACACCGCAGTGTGTCGGGCTGTGGGGCTGTGTCTGCCTGAGGAAGGGTCACCTCTTTTAAATTCACTCAGAGGTGCTGTATAGGCTAACAGTAGTCCTGTTCAGTACTAAGGAAAAGTTGCTAAAGAAATAAGGCATCACTGCATCATTATCATTGCTACTATTACCATTGCTGACGTCATCATCAATTCAATGTTTTACTTTGTTGCGATAGTGCTCCTTGTGTAAAATTAGGCCAATTACATGCAGATAGATTTTTTCCTTGTACGCTGTGGGTGGGTCTATAAAACGGTGCAGCCTCTGTGAAAAACAGTTTGGAGGGTTCTATAAAAATTAAAAATCGAAGAACTACCATATGATCCAGCAACCCCAGTTTTAGGTATATATCCCAAAGAATTGAAATCAGGATCTTGAAGAGGATTTGCACTCCCGTGTTCACTGCAGTATTATTTATAATACCCAAGAGAGGGGAGAATACCTAAAAGTTCATCAATGGATGAATGGATAAAGAAAATGCAGTCTATACATACCATGGAATATTATTCAGCCTTAGGAAAGAAGGAAATTCTGACCCCTGCTACCACACTGATAAACCTGGATGACATTATGCTACATGAAATGAGCCAGTCACAAAGGACCAATACTGAATGCTTCCTCTCATATGTGGAATCTGTAAGAATCTATAGTTACAGAATGGTAGTTGCTAGGGGCTGGGAGGAGGGAGAAATGGGGAGTTGGAAAATAAGGAGTTATTGTTCAAAGGGTACAAAGTTTCAGTTATGCAAGATGAATGAGTTCTAAAGATGTGCTGTAAACATCATGCCTATAGTTAACAATATGGCAATGTGCACGTAAACATTTGTGAAGAGGACAGATCTCATTTTAAGAGATTTTACAAAATTAAAAAAAAATGAAGTAGATAGATTTTAGGAGCAGACAGGCTGCTGAGAAATAGACCATGTTTAGGAGGATATAGCTGTGCAGCGGGAGGGGGCTCCCAAGGGGCAGGGAATCTCTGCAGGTATCTTGGCACGGGTCTGAGCCAGGACCGTCTTGACGAGCATCCTGCTTGCTGTGATGACGTGCTGAGACCTGACTCGGTTCCCTTGTTTGTTTCACCTTTGCCTCCTCCTCAGTCAACCTGTGGTCCAAAAGGGGTCATTACCATCACCATCTGTGGTTCCATCATTTTTTAGGGACAACTGGACATTAAAAATCCCTTGTCTTGACAGCATTTTGACGATCCTGTCGTATTATATGGGTTTGTTTCCCTTCTCTGCCCTTTCTTCCCTGACACTTTAAAAGGGAACAAAGACGGAAGCTTGCGTGCTGTGGGAGTTGAGCGCTCTGTGCCCTGCACCCAGGTAAATAGGTCTGATTTCCTTTTTCAAGAACCTAGTCTTGTTTGCTGAATTTAATCAAACACTGAAGGCAGGTCATGTGGAGCTGGGATAAGTGTTTTCTCCTGCCCTTAATTTTTCTTTGCTGACCTAGAGGAAAGCAGAAACTAAATGGATAGGGTGATGGGGTCAGTGGCTCTCCAGGCAGAGACCAGGTGTCCCCATCCTTGGGGAGGCGTCATTGACAGCTGCCAGCAGGAGAGTCAGCGGCCTGAGCTGGGAGATTGAGGCCGTGGGGCGCCTTGTTTTCCTTGCCATAAAATTCACTGCAGCAGGAACGCAGCTCCAATAATGGAGTTGTAATAGGCAGTGAGTGAGCTTTATCCTTCTGTTTGAATAATGCCAAGCACATCAGGCTCAACTGTTTATTTACTTAAATAAAATTGTATTGAGCGTCCAGTAGGCCAAGTGGCCACTAAGTGGCCCTCCTGACTATGACATGACCCAAATGAGGCTCTCATTTCCTTCCTTCTCAAGAAAATGTTTATCAACTCAATCATTCCTTTATTCATGGCATAAACATTTATTATGTTAGACACTGGCCAAAATGTGGGGAATAAAAGGATCATTAAGGCACAGAGACTGTAGTTCTACGGAAAGAGCCACCATCGGCTCCGATGGGAGTAATGCCAGGGCACTGGGGCACAGAGGGAGGGCTCCTGCTCCGTCGGAGGGACCCAGCGGGTCCTGAGTCCTCAAGGAGGAGCGGGCTTCATCAGGTGAGGAAAGCAAGGGAGGGAACAGTGTGCAAAGCAGAGAGAAAGGGGTTGCGCCCGGTTGTGGGGTGGAGAGTGCAGAAGGAACCCTGAGAATGGAAGCTGCTTATTTCTCTGAGCATAATGCTCTCAAGGTCCATCCCTGTGATCACAAAAGGCAGGATTTCCTTTTTTTGGTCACAGAATTGCTGAAAAACATTCCATTGTATACAGCTGTCCACCACATTGAGAAGGGACTTTTATGGGGCCCTCTGGGAAGTGTCACTTTTCCGTCACACCATGTCACTATTTTTCTAAATTAGTTAACTCATTTTCAGTTCCAAGTTTTTTGAGCACAGGGGCCAAATGATGTTGGTTGCATTAGAAGAAGAATGCCCCAAACAGTTTAATGATGTCAACTTTCTATTAGTGTTAGAAGCCATTTCAAATAGAAAATCATTTATGTTAAATTCAGTAACGGTTCCCTTTTCTTCCGCCTAGTTCATAAAACTTTCAGAATTTCAGTCTATCAAATGAAAGACATATGACTTTACTATGAATTCAATTGTACACTGAGTTACAAGGTTCAACATTAAAGATAAAATTATTTTTATTGTGATAACATAAATAGAAACTTTGGTGACCTCAATGTTATAATGAAAACAGTTTTCTTTCCTAAATTAAAAAACCTCTCATGAAACAGCAATAAACTTGGAATTGGTTGAGATGCTCATAAAATTCATAATTGTATCCAAGTACACTGTTTCTCTACCAGAAAAGAAGTGGCCATTGTAAAAATTTGCAAATTTTTGAATGTGTACATAGAGTGACTATAGAATTTTTGTGAAGCCATCATCAGTTGGATTTTAGAAATGCTTGAATCTTTGAAGAACTATGTGTAAACCAGCTCATGTAGTACAATATTCTTTAAGATTTTGTTCTTGTTTTTGGCAAAGACATCCTTTACTTCTGGTTGCATTTTGTTCACTATGAGCTGGAAGTCTCTAATTAAAAGTGTTTAAGGAACAGAAGACCCCAAAACTTTAGCTTTGGGTATTTTTAGCTAATTGCAATTACTGAAAACAGAACTCACTGTCAGGAAGACATTTAAATTAATTATTGAAAAAGGAAGAGGGTAACTGGATACATTTAAGAACAAGAGTTGCTCACATGTGTACAAGATTTAATTTTGAAATTCTTTATACTTTATAATTATGTCAACTTGGGGGAAGATTCTTTTGTTAGAACTTGTTTTTTTAATTGAGTACATTTGTATTTCTAACCAAAGTAGAGTTAGATTGAGGCCTTCCATTTTGCATAATCTAACGGAGGTGAAATGTTCAAAAGAATTATAAATAGAGGTAACTTATTTGGCAAGTTCTGGCTTGTTGAATAAATGTGCTCTGAACAGAGGAAAAGAGGCTGTATCTGTGATGCTATTAGAGCTGAATTATTTAAGTAGTGAGATACAGAAAGTTTGAATAGAAAATACCCTTCAAGCAGCAGAATTTGCTCTGAGCTTACCAAGTACTTCGGCATCTGTAGAGATATTATTTTCTCAATACTTTCAATTTTCTTAACTGTAAGTGCAACTTTGAAGAAGATTTCTGACAGTTTTGTGAAAGCATAAAAAATAACCAACCATATTGAAAAACTGCATTCTTCAGAAAAATACTAGTGACACAAATTTGGAGGCGAGTATATCTAAAATACTGTTTCAATCATGCGATAATTATTCTGCTTATGTTTATGTTATTTCTTTAATGCTCAGATGATCAAGGAAGTGTTTCTTTTTCACATTCTGCTTACTGTGCACAGATACGTGCTATTTTAAGATAATTTTATTTTTGAAAATAGTTTTTGTGAAGAATTATTGTAAATGGTTTAAATAAAATAAACCAGTTTGACCATCAAGTGAAGAGTTCATATATCTATGTCTATGTCTATATATCTATATCTATGTCTTTAACTGCTTTGGTGCCCTCTTTTACTTTCAAAAGTATTCGGGTTTGTAGGACTAATTTTAGGGTCACATTCTGTATAAAAGACAATATGAAAAAAATTGTTCCCTTTTAAAGTGTCAGGGGAGAAAGGGCAGAGAAGGGAAACAAACCCATATAATACGACAGGATCGTCAAAATGCTGTCAAGACAAGGGATTTTTAATGTCCAGTTGTCCTTCGTCTCCATGTTGGCCTCAGGTGAGGTACTTTGTGTTTGGTAGTGTGAGGCTACCTGGTTTGGGCTGTTATCTCAACCCTGGCATCATACAAGAGTTCGTTTTCACGTTTGGGATGATGCCAAGGCTGAAATAAAGAAACAGTCCTTAAGACGTAGAGGTGATGATGGGAATTCTCTGGAGGAAGATTCTGGAATTAGAGGTGTCTGGGAATTCATACTCCTCTCGGGAAGGCGGTTATCATTCTGCAGCGCGGGGAATAGGGATTTGACCCAAACCTTGTGGAGGTTCCACCGAACTGGGACACCCAGGGTCACAGTCCAGGTCTGAGCGCTTTCTATGATCTACAGCACCCTTGGAAGTGGTACAGGGTAAGGAGGCTACTGGTACTGGAGAACTTGCATGACTTGAGGGGAAATCAAAGTGAGTTCCTGGGGGCTATGCTTCTTCTGTGAAATATTATTTCAAAGCCTCATTCCAACTCCAACTCAACGTGATCAAGAAAACTAGTCTTCTCTCTGCTGTTCATCTTGCATTGCACTAGATGGCGCTGCTCGTCCCACTATAACCGTGCTATTCTCGGCCTCCGACTACCAGTTATGAAATAGCTTTTCTTTAAGACACGGAAACTGGAGATGCCTTAGACCTCCAGCTTTTCTGGGGACATTCTTGAGGTGCTTTGTTCTCTGCCTCCAGATACAATACTCTGCAACTCTCCCTCTGCCTGCCCCGGAAATGTTAACATTTTTTTGAAGTTCTGTTTTGGGGCTGCTTTTGGTATTGATACAATTCCTTGGCTTCAGTTAGAGCTCTGTGTTGACTGCTCTCAAATCTTTACCTCCCAGGTCTCCCAGCTGAGTTCCAGCCACATATCCAACTTTCCAATGGACACCTACATGTGACACAGACACCCCAAGCTGAATCCACCAGCTTTTATCCCGTCCCTTTATTTGTTCTGATCACACCATCCACCCAGAGGTCCAAACTGGACTCACCATTTCCCCCACGGCTTCCCTTCCCCTCACAAAACCAATCATTACATCCTAACATCTCTCAAATGCGCCCACTTCTCTGCTGATACTATCCTGATCCCAACTGCAAACTCTGGGTGATGGAACAGACTCCAAACTGCCTCCTGTCTTTTTTTCCCCTCCATTATTCTCCACATTGCAGCCACACACACGTATGTATAAACAAACAAATGAATATGTATACATATATATGTATATGTATATATATATATAAACATTCTTGTATGAGATGTTTATAAAGAAATGTATGTAAATAAATATTTATTTATAGTCTCACCATAGTGTAAGAGCCACGAGGACACAGATCTTGTCCATTTTGTTGTTTGCTGTATCTCCAGTGCCTGCAACAATGCCTGATACATAGTAAATGCTCAGTAAATATTTATTGAATAGATGAATTCCCTTGTGAACCAGTAATTGTGGCTAGGGGAATGCTATAAGTTGGTTGCCTTAGATGTTGGTCATATATGCTACTTACAGGCTGGGGATCCTTTGAGAGACACCATCAAATATTGGTTCCCACGCTCATTTTGATAACCAATATGCAGTCAGTTCTCTTTGATCACAAAGGTTCCACCACATCTGGGGGCTAATCTTACGTATGTGTGAGTTAGGTACTCATCTATCTTAGGAGCAATCCAGCTCAACTGAGGTTAACTGAGGACACTCAGAGGCTTTCTCTCTTCCAAATCTCTTTCTGGAGCTGTGCCTTGAATTCCAATAATTGTGTCACTTTTCAAGGGACATCTGTAATGTAAAATCATTTTAAAGCATTATCTAATGGGAGAGGCGACCATTTTAGTAGAAAATATATAAGCACAGGCTGGTTTATCTGATCAGTTCATTATCATTCTCTGATATCTTGAAGATGTTGGTTTGGATGAGGGTGTGTGTGTAGTAAACTTGCACAGGCTGGGGCAATGTGGGGAAGCTGTGTGTCTGGAATCTTGACAGAGGATCATGGAAAATGAGAAAGGTATTTCCAAGAATAAGTGGGGCAGAGAGGAAAACCTATTTTGTAATTTTGCTTGGGTCTGGTTCTGCTAATAAGGCTATGCTTTTAGAATCTATGGATTCATGTATTTTGTCTGTTCTGGGAATTGTCATCCACTGTCTCTTCAAATTTACCTCTTATCCATTTTCTGCTTCTGGGACTCAAAATAGACATATAACTGTTTATTCTGTCTTCCATATCTATTAATCTTCCTTTGATGTTTTCTATTTCTATATTTATACTTCATTTTTGGTTACTTCTTCATATCTATCTTTTATCTCACTAATTCTTTCTTCAGCTGAGTCTAGTTTGTTTACCTCTTTATTCAATTTTAATTTCAATACTTGTGTATCTCATCTCTAAATTTCTGTTTGGTTCCTTATTCAAATATTCCTGGTCACATATGATGGTTTTACTAGTTGTTAAATTTTGGGACTCTAACTTAAAAAAAATTTCACACATGGTTATTTTATTTTATATTTTGTATATAATCCCAAAGCCGAAAATCTTGGTTCTAAATCTGGTGTTTATGTTTCTGCTGACCTTCTTTTATGGTAGCTTATTTCTTTCTACTTTTGGTGATATTTTGTTGTAAAATTATAGTTGGTTGAAATTAATCTGTGGGAATACTGGAGGCATTTATTCTCAAGTGATTCGCATTTTCCTTTTCTGAGAGCCAGGGGGTGCTACTGATCTGTAATTGACTTAGCATCCTTTCAGAGTCCAGAGATTAATGTGAGAGTTCAGGGATCAGCTTTCCCACTTTTTGAGCTTGCTTACCCTTTAAAGCTCAGATTTCAGTTCATAAGGTTTTGTTTTTTGTTTTTTTTAAAGATTCTGGAACCGTACTGTCTAGTATAATAACCACTAGCTATATGTAGTTAGTATAATTAAATAAAATGAAAAATATGGTTTCTCAGTCACATTAGCCATATTTCCAGAGATCAATAGCCATGTGTAGCTAATGGCAACTGCACTGGACAGCAGAGATACAGAACATTATCATCATTGCAGGCATTTCCTTTGGACAATGTTGTTCTCGAACATCGCTTTTACATCACGGGAGCCCAACAATGAATTAAACAGTATGCTTTATGGAGGCAAACTGTTTTATAGAGGCAGAGACCTCCAGACTACCCAGTATTCTGTAATGCCAGATGTGTAATACAAAGATCAGCTTATGCATTTTCCCCTGGACAGCAATGCAAAAAAAAACAGTGGAGAAAATAGTAGAGATTCTTAAATAGAAGATGGGTATGATCCTCTTGTTTCTTAAGAATCACTAACACAGTACTGTGGCAAATGTATGAGAAGGGAGAAAGGTTAGAAGCAGGAAACAGAACCAGGAGCCCAGGACAGTGCTCCAGGTGAGAAAGGTCGCGCCATTGACAATGACAGTGGGGGTAGGGAGGAGAGAAGAACCATGCGATTAAGAGTTAACACTGAGAGGATGTTTTGGATAGAAAAGAAAGAGGAAGAGGAGAGTGGACTATTATTCAGATTTCTGGTTGAGTCAGCAGCTAAATGGTGATGCCATTAACCAGAAGAGGTAGTACTGGAGAAGGAACAAGTTTAGGAGAGAAGATGAGTTCAGATTGGACATTTTGTGTTTGTGGCACTCAGATAACACCGTGATGCTTGGAGAAACTCTTGTACCACCTACAAAGAACTACAGGTCACCCTGTGCTGGGCTAAAGGGAGCCCCAGCCAGCAGGTACTGCACACCAGGAAGGGACTGAAAACTGACTGACTCCCCTCCTGTGATATTTGATCTGCTAGACATTGAGGAAAGCTGGAAGACAGCCCCCAGGCTCATCCTGTGATGAACACCGTTGCTTTTGCTTCTCCATCCTGGATTTCATAGCTTCTTCGCTTTCAGTCTTTCTGGACCTCATCTGTACTCTGTGTTACTCTTATTTACTTGCACAGTTCAGGGTGGGAAGAACAGAATATTTGGGAGAGTGGCTTGCAGAGGCCAGCAGCCCTGGGCCTTAGTGAGCAGGAGCGATGCTGTACCCCAGAGCAGCCCCAGCTGCGTGAGCGTCCATTCCACGTGAGACCAGTGAACTCAGCACGAGAGGGTGGACTGGGGATGGTGTGCCTCCTGGCTGAGCTTCCTTGGAACTTTCTCCAGACTCAATAAAATGCACATGAAAGAAAAACTCAGTGGAAAGAGTCCAGGGACAGTTGACATCTGTTGAGAATCGCGGTGTACCAGGCATGTGCCAGATGCTATATATCACTACCGCATTTATCTGCAGCACAAAAACCCTATCAGGTAGGGACTAGTACCTTGAGCCTCACGTTGCTTCTTTGACTTCTGCTAATTTCTCCTTGTTTCTTCCTCAACCCCATCCCTGCCACATCTTTCAGCTCCACATACCAATTAATTGCCTTCCTAGCTTTGTTCCCTAGATGCCAGTACCATTTGGGCATTATTGCAATTCACTGATGAAAAGAATGAGTCTCTTTTATGTCAGGGAATGGGTTTCCTGGGTGGAATCCCGGGTGGAAGGTTGGGTGTGGTGGGATTGTCCTGCTTCACTTGCTGTCGCAAGATGCTTGATTGCTCATTCTAGGGATTCTAGAAGTATTGCGTCCATCTGAATCTCCTGAGAAAAATGCAGATTCTGGGGTCTCATCCCAGGTTCTGATTTATTATCTAAGGGGGGGATCAAGAGAGAGTAAGTATTGTGAAGTACCCCGTGATTCTGCTGTAATTTGCAAGGATCCCACATGAGAAGCCCTGTGAGCCCATGGGGCTGGCGCTTGCACACGGACACCTTGTTTCCTAGCTTCCTACAGGTCTCTGTGAGGGGTACTCCCTGCCCAGGCCACCATCAGAGGGCTCTCTTAGCCCCTGTGGACCTTCCGTTGTCCAGACCAAGGTCTTCTTCCTCAGTCTGCTTTCACGTGTGCGGCTCTAGCTGTTCCTCAGAGTGATGCCATGAATGCCCTCCTCCTCTGGGGAGGCCACCCTGCCCGTGGGGAGGGCCCGCCTCACGCACACGGCAGGCTCTGTGGTGACAGAATGCCCTAACTGTGGAGCGAGCACGGAACAAGAGTTCCCAGGCTGGGACAGTGGCGCGGAATGGATGCTACCTCCCAGCCCTGGAGGAGAGGAGGGGCTCCCAAGAGGGATAAAGGTGGGGCCCGAGCTATTTCCGGCTGAGGGAAGCGAAAACAATGAAAGGGCAAGGCGTGTTTCGAGAGCGGAGAAGTGGCTGGAGCGTGCCCGAGCACGGGAGGGTGGAGAATGAGGCTACCGGTGAGGCGGAGCCGGGTGGAGGGGGGGGCCCGCGCAGCCAGGAGGTGAGGCGGAGCCGGGTGGAGGGGGGGGCCCGCGCAGCCAGGAGGTGAGGCGGTGCCGGGTGGGGGGGTGGGGGGGGGTCCTGCGCAGCCGCGCACAGGGATCGCCTTCAGCGGGCTGTGGTGGGCCAGGTGTGCCTCTGCAGAGGAGAGGGGGAGACAGACGGAAATAGGGAGCTCGGTAGGGATAGTAAAGTTGATTGGAGGTTGGATAATAATACAGAATAAAGACGATGAAGGCCTAAAGTAGGGCCGGGAAGGACCAGAGAACAAGGAAGAGAATGTAGAGAGGCTTGGCAGGTAGAAGCAAAGGCTCTGGATGCCCAATTGAAGGTAGGAGCGAGACAGAAGAGGAAATCAACACCTTCAAGGTTTTACACTTAAGCAAATGAACAGAGAGTGAGCATACTCTGTACAGTACATAGGAGAGGAGCAGTTTGGAGGAAATAGATTGTATTCAGTTCTGGATATGCCGAATTTGATGTGTTGACAGTTTTCTACTGGCCCTAACGTCAGCACTCCAATCGATATACAGTCGCATATTGAAATATTCTTTCCTAAGAGTAAACAGCTGGTAAAGTGCAGGGAGGGGAGGATGGCTTGGGTGAAAGGGGGATTCCAAATCAGTGAAAACACATTTATGCAACTGAAAAATGAAATAATTTATCATTTAAAAACTTTTGTTTATCAATTTGGTGCACAGAATTAGGTTACCTTTTTTTTTTTTACTCTATCCAAATTAAATGACTCTGTTATTAGTCATCTTACTTACTAGATGAATGTCTTTTTCCCTTCTTCAGGAACTCCTTCCCATAATTTAAAAAACCTGCAGGATGCTTCCTTGCTCCAAGGAATCCTGGCTGGTTACTATATAATTGAGGAAAGAACATGAAAAAGTCATCTACGTATGCACAGGGGTCTCATTCTACCACCATGGTCACTGTCCCTCGTGGAATACAAGCATGCTGGGAGTGTTCACTTCATCCACCATCAACTGATCTAGGTGACCTGGGTATGTAAAGCACTGGCCAGGTTACCCTGCAGCAGCAGGTCATCCTTGTCCACTAAGCAAACCTCTGGTGACCTGAGGCTCCAGCTCCCACTGCTGGTGTGATAATGTTTGCGGATAAGGTGGGAGATATCTTTGCTCCATGACTCTTCGCAGTTGTGAGGACAGGTCTGGACTCTTCAGTTACACCACCATTTTGTAGCCATTGGTGTTTGTTTGCTAATTTATATATATATATTTTTTTCTATGGGATGCCATAGGATAGCCAGGTCTGGACTTACCCTTCTCCCCAAACTTCTGTGTCTCAGCCTTCAAATGGGGAAGAGCCCTCCTTTCCTTGGATTCGGGGCTGGCTTTCATTTCTTGTCCTGGCACGAATAATAGTTCTCTACTCAATTTGCTAGAAATAAAACAAAACAATATTGTTGAAAGACATAAACTGCTTTCAAAATACATCTTACCTTCAAAGGGGTGCCTTCAATGGCTGGTGTCAAGTTATGTTAGTCAACACGATCAGTCAGCAAGTACTTATCAGTTTCTCACAGATTATGTTCACACATCACGCTCATAGACTCAGGCCGTCCCTCAGGGATTTACAGGGACAAGTGTATAATTAAGTCAGGTATGTCCACAGAAGGGCAATAATTAGAAGAGTCTTTTTAAATGGGAGGGGGATTAGAGAGGGGGAGAACAAGTTGGTAAGGCTTATGGAGGCAGTAGACTCTGAGCAGCTCAGAAGTCCAGATTATATTTAATAAACACTTACTGGTTAGTTACTAAGTGCCAGGTCTTTCCACATAAATTATTTTCGTTTTAAGAAATAGAATTCATACTTAGGCATACGCTGCAAGGCAGAGAGAAACAACCATTTTTCAGAATCATTGGTATTACAGACTTGAGTCTTCACTACAGAAGTGTAGCCTTCAGGGCACAGCATGCTTGCCCAAAGATGCAGGGGCCCGCCAGGGGTGGTGGCTGGGGTTTGCCAAACCCTAAGTACTTGGGAGAGTGCAGTCCATATTGTTCATAATAATGAAGCCATGTACATGAACAGATTAAGAGCATTCTCTCTGGTCCTTTAGTTTTCTCTTGCCTTACTGATTCTAGTCAAAAAATTGGTTAGCAATTTCTGACCATCTCACAAGGAGGGAGGGGAAACTGCCAAAGATACAGGCTGAATCTGTGGTTTTCAAACTTCTTCAGGGCTGGACGGTCTGTAACTCTGGGGGAAAATAAGTTCCCAGCCCGGGGCAGAATACCTTTAAAACTGAAATCAGTCAGAGGGAGAAATAAAGTGGGAGAAACCCATTTATTGCTTACACACAGTCGTCCACTTCTGCTCATCTGTGTCTCTTGTGACCTGGATGCAAAAAGTAACTCCACCTAACCTCTCCAGTCTGGATATGCCCTCGCTCCCACTTGTACCTACTGATATGGAGATGGACTACTTCTCTCCATCCCTGGGAAACACCTATTGATATGGAGACGCACTAAGGCCAGGAGAGAGATTCTGGAAATACTGCAACTTTACCCACACCTCTATACTGTTTTCACTATTAAAATCAAATAGCATTTTTTTTTGGATGCGAAATACAGTTACCTAGTTTTTGAGGCAGCACAATTTCAGAGTTCAGAGAAAGATATCTTTTCCAATCATACTCATTAAAGACCTTGGACAAATCACTTAACTTCTGTGAGTTTCCATTTCCTAATCTATTACATTGAGATAATATTCCCGATCTCTTATTGAGGGTTAAATGAGATAAACTAATACAATATCTTGTTTAGTGCCTGCTGAGAGTAAACATTTATCAAGTATTTATTATGTTTGCTTTTTCCATTCTTTTAAATTAAATATCATTTTATACCTATGTGAGTAAAATTGCAATATGTCCAAACTCTCCCTGGCCTAAGGTGTCTCCATATCAATAAGTGTTTCCAAGAGGTGGAGAGAAGTAGTCCATTCCCATATTAATAGGTAATTACAAGGGGGAGCAAGGGCATATCTGGATTGGAGAGAGGTTGGGTGGAGTCCCTTTTTGTAGCTGGGTCACAGAAGACATGGCAAGCAGAAGTGGATGACTGTTTGTAAGCAATAAACGGTTTCTCCCACTTTATTTCTACCTTTGATTTCAGTTTCAAAGTTATTTTGCCCCAGGCTGGGAAAATATTACCCCTTCTTCCTCAAATCCCCAGAAGTTACAACCTATTTCTAGTATAAATCACTTGCAATAAATGCCAAAAATTTAAAAAAGTATTCAGACCAAAACAAATCTATTAATATTTCATTTGTGTGAACTGGGAAAATGCAATTACTTAACATAGGCAAGGAACATTTTGATCAAAACTGTGGCACTGGGGCATTGTGGGAGTACAACTTGAGAATACCCAGCCAATGTGATTTAGGTATGGTGCCATTCCTTAGGGTGTGGTAACCACGTGATCACATAATTTCCATTGATTTAAAAGGTTATTTTTGAGATCTTGGGAACAGTGTAATTGTAATGAATACAAATCTCTCATGGTTCTTAAGTCCAGTGGGGTTTGAGTTCTCATTGTTTCTCTTTATTCCTTATATTCTACTGGGTAAGACGGAAGACGTCCTTTTGCACTACATAGATAAAGGACTCAATTGTATATTTTAGTTCAAGAGACCCAGGAGTTGCTTATTTCCAGCCTTTGCTTACAAGTTTACCAAAGCCTTGACATCCTCTTTCACAGGTTTGAAAACACTCCCCATTGATATGTTAATGTTGTCCATCAAGCCAGGGGTATCAAGAGAAGGTCACATATATTATAGGAAAGGCTCCACTTGGAACTCATTTACCAGACCAGCTAGTTGACACACCTTCCACTTCAAAGAAAATGAAGGAAAAGTAGTTTTTGGTTATGGCCCGAATGTTGGGAGTTTGGGATAGTATTAGACAATGCTGATGAAGGAAATGGTATTACTGGTGGAGTCCTAGGCTGGATGTCCCCAGGAGCTGTGTGGGTTTGGGAGGTGGAGATGAAAGGCTTGGATAAAGTTTGCCTACTCTCAGGTTCTGTTTTTCACTCCTCCCTGTCCTCTCAAGATCAGGGCTGTTTGAGATTAAAGAGATTACCTCTATGGTAGATGCAAACGATTCTTGAAGCCCAGTATGAAAGAGTTTGCTAAAGGTTTGCTATTATGAACAACACTGTGCTACCTCTGTGGGTGTGTCTACAGATCAGGTGGTGTAAGTTCTGGCTTCTGGTAATTTTGAAAATGAGGATGATTGAAAAATAAGAACAATGACAACAGTAATAACAATAGCAACAGCAAATTCTATCGCCCTTTTTGCTGTTTTAGGGACCAGGATATGTCTGCAGTGTGCCCCTTAACCTTCCTGAGTCTGAAAAATTGGTCTCAGGAGTAATAGGAGCACCTCGTAACATAAATCTTTGGTATATAGTAAGTGTTCAGTACATGCTTATTAAGATGAATTAATCAAAAGTTATGGGGTTAATCATGGTTGGGGGTGCGCAAGAAGGTTGAATCATGAATATGGCATTTAATGAGGTCTTTCAGCTGTGACATCTTGGTATGAGCATGTTGATCCAGTTGTCCTCCCATTCAATTCTCGTGTGAACAGATTTGCCACCCGACTATACCACACACAAAGTCTGAAATTACAGAATGTCAGAGCTGAGATTTCACTTTGTCCAACCCCTTAATTTTAGATAATTAAGCAGAGGCATAGTTTTAATCCTTTTGAAAACATGTTCATCCAGATATCCTCATGGCTGTAATGATCTTGTTGGCCAGAGCTGGGATTGTAGAGATCAGTTTGTGTGACTCCACCTGTAGTGGTGTATTTGTGACTTTGGCAGCCTCCCACCCTGACCTTTGGGTGCACTCTCCTAACTCCTGAATCTCCATGGCCAAAGGAATATATCTACAAGAGGAACATTATAGACATCTGCACAGGTCTGTGGGAAATACACATATTTGGCTCAAGGGAGATTTTTTTTCTCTCCAATATCTTTGTAGGTCTAAACTTTTATTTTAAGTTTAAGATTTACCCCTCTGCTTCCCTCTCAATTCCTTGGGGGACCTCCAGAGACTGCAATATATCAACCACAACTAAAAATTTAGGCCTTTGAAATTTTTGGACTATGAAATAGGCTTAGATACAGAGAATACTGGCTGAATGAGAATGGATTGAATTCTTCAACAATTTCCACCCCCTATATCACCTCTGGAGAGAAAGCCTGTGAGGTGAGGTGTGTTAGGATGCCCAGAGAGGCTGCTGGTTCAGTTTGGAATCACACTGACAGAGACTATGATTCTAGTTTTCCATGTGGTGGGCTTGATTCCATTTTCTCTTTGCTGCATAATATTTTAAGTTGATACCCTGATCACTAAACTCATGTCTTCTTGAAAAATTCTTCAAACTAAAGCCTTCACCTACATTCTCAGTCCTAACTGAAGAACAAAACCCAATAAAATGGCCGATTTATGTGTCATCAAGCTGTAAGTTAAAAAACTGGGCTTACCTTAGCCACTAGATCAGTTTTTTATTTACTGAGCACATTCAAATGTGTTCTTTGATGGAAACACTTCCAGCTCCTTTTAGACCCTTAAGTGGATTTGATCAGATCTTTCCTGCAGGGTCTACCACAGTTTTTTTCTATTATATATATGAGTTTCACCTCCCAATTGATTTTGGAACTGACCTTGAGGGAATTTTCATGCAGTCTTCTATTGCTTATTTGATGATATTTTTATTGTATCTTTTCTATCTGCGAGTCAATTAGAAAAATTCTGAAGACTTCCCTTCAAAATATGATGGCTAGATTTTAAACAACTTTGTAAGACTTGTGGTTTTATGAATTTAAGGAACATTTATGTACCTTATGACAGGCTTTTTATCACAAGAGAAACATGGAGGTTCAGGTTTATTTTCATCTACTAAATAAAAATTTACTCTTAAAGGTAAACCTTTAAGTGAAGTTTAAGATTTACCCCTCTGCCTCCCTCTCAATTTGTTGGGGGACCTCCAGAGACTGCAATATATCAACCACAACTATTGATGATTTTTAGATTCTTTTGAGTTACTGTGTTTTAATTTCCTCAAAGTTTAGCTCTAGGTCAAACTTTTGCTTTAAATTTCCATTTTTTTAAAGAATTCATCTAAAGTCTGATTTGGAAATCCGTATTTCAAAGCATTTTGTTTCCAAAAGCTATTTGAAAAGTGATGTTAGAGTGGCAAAAATATATGTTTTAAAAAGTACTTTGATATAACTAAGAAACTCACTGTTGAAAGAAGAGGCACTGAAGGTTCTTTTGCTTGAACATAATTTTGGTAGGAAGATGAGCTGGTTTGTAAGGAGCACATGTTTTTTTGTGTCACCAAAAGCAATTATAAAATCAGTAGTCACTGATACTCTGTTTTTGAAGGAGACAACTCATTAAAAAACAAAACTGTTTGTGGAGACCTGCTGAGACTTCCCAAAGGGAGAGGATCCTGAATTTTTCATAATCTATCCTTTCTGCTTGGCTGTACTGTCAATTACACAGAGGCACCAGGTTTTCCAAATTATTACTACTCAAAACCAGAATCTGTTTTGTTCTGTGAGCTTTCATGAATAAACACAGTGTTGGACAGCATGGAAATTTAAAGAAAAATTTGCTGGTTTTGATTGTACACTTGTGTTCTGAAAATTAAATCTAATGGAGCATGGAGAGACCTTGGCCTTCACAAGCTTTTTTTTTTTCTTTCTCTTTCTCCCTAAACAGAAAAATGTTTAGGAGAAACCCAGCCAAGCAAAATCACCAATAATTTGTACTCATTCACATTCTAATGTGGTACCTTGGTACCTTAGTCATCAAGGCTTGTCTTTTGAGCTGCTTTTCCGGGGGTGGCAGGACTTGGCATTAGCTCTTTTGTCTTGGTGTAATGACTGGGTGGCTGAGGAAGGCGCGTGCCTGTGGATAAACTTATTGGGAAACTGAAACTGCCAAACATGGGCTCATTCCCACCACAGTGTGGCCAACTAACTAGTGCAGACCAGTCCCATAATCACTGGGACACCCTTATTTTCTGTGAACAGAGCCAGCGCCCTCCCAAATGAAATCCCTTTCTTAAAAAATTTTGAGTGAAAGGTTAAAACAAAATGATGATAAGCTATGTTAATCAGGGTTTTATTCCAATGGTTTACTGATTTTAAGAATGACTTCATAGAATGCCAATGAATAAGTATAGATGGAACACTGATTCGAAAACCACTATTTTGAAACAGTTATTGTAATAATTGATCTAAGCAAGATTCATTAATGGGTGCTAAAATTTGAAATGTCTGATGAAGACAAGGATATTATTTAGTCTCAAATGTCTTCCTCAGTCATTTTTATAATGGATCAACCTAGAGGACACCACCCAACCGAAGTTAAAATTACTAGTAATGGGACAAACGGACATCATGTCTGATGTGGTACCTGAGAAGGGCACAATATTGCCTAAGTATTGTTCTTGCCCTAAATGTATCACTTGAATCTAATCATGAGGAAACTTGAAAAAAAAAAAGAAAACCAACATAAACTGAGAGACATTTTATAACACAACTGGCCTGCCCTTTTCAAAATGTCAACTCCATGAAAGTCAAAGAAGGGCAGAGAGACTGCTCCAGATTAGAAGACAAAGGAGTCACAACTATTAAGTACAGTATGTAATCCTGGACTGGATCCTGAACTGGGAAAAAAGCTGTAAAGGACATTTTGGGGAAAATTGGTGAAATTGGAATATGGATTGGAGGTTAATTATATCAGTGTTAAATTTCCAGGTTTCAATAATTGGACTGTGGGTATATAAGAGAATATCATTTTCCTTGGAAAAGATTTAACAAAATATTTAGGGTAGAGGGACATGATGTATGCAACTTATTCACCAATAATTTGGGATATCTGTATGTGCGTACCTATGTATATGTAAGAGAGAGAATTTTAAAGAAAATGAGACAAAATGCTAGAGATGGGTAAATCTGGGTAAAAGGTATATAGATGTTCTTTGTAACATTCAACTTTCTGCAAGTTTGAAATTATTTCTAAATAAAAGTTATAAATGAAAAAGCTTTCCTAGAAAAGTAGTGAAGAAAAAGACAGATAATTTAATACAAATTAAAAATTGCTCTGAAATAAATAACAATCAAAGTTAAAGATTAAATAATGGAAATGGGAAAAAACACAATAGGTAGAGCTTATAGAGTTATATATAAAAACACCATAGAGTCTACAGAGTTACATATATAACATCAAACAAGCATCTATGAAACATAAAAATAACTCAAAGTGTAATGATACAAAGATACATTTAACAGAAAAAAATGCCATTGAAGAGGAATAGATTCTTATTTTATAGCTAATCAAAGAAATGCAAATTAAATCATAAAAAGGGTGATTCCATTTTTACCATTTTTGGCAAATTTATAGAAATTGATAGTGTTAGGAGAAATTGGAGGCTTCCTTTTATCTACTCCAATGAAGGAGGCATAGAGGACTAGCACTGATCTTTTTCTGCTCCAATCTATTCTACTCAAGAGGACTAAAGTTTAGATTAGACAGAACCTGGTCTCCATAGGGGTAAAGAGCTCAGTATCTTTGTTGAGAGCTTTTGTGTACTGGACATTATGTGAAGTACATTATATACATAGATTATTTCATTCAATCCTTAAAATAATCCTACAAAGCTGGCATTATAATTTGTATTTTGTCAATCTTTCTGCCTTATTATATATTAGAACTAATTAGATGATAAGAGAAGCAATTCTGATCAAAGGAGAAGGAGTTGGTAATTCAACAACTAGTACTGGTAACACTGGCTAGGTATTAAGGGGGGATATCAGTTTAGATCCCTACCCCAAACATAGACCAGAATACATTCTTGATGGATTAAAAACAGAAAGTTAAAAATAAAACCTGTAAGGAATTGTAGATGAATAATCACCCGTTCTCTGGAAGGGGAATAACTTTATAAATATACAATGGTAAGAAATTATCTAGGAAAAAATATATTTATAACATAAAAAGACATGTTTATCAGGATTGACCAGTGCATATCTATATCATAGACTGATTACCAACTATGATTTATTCAGATAAAAAGCTTGGGCCCTGTTAGAAAACTAGTGTGCAAAGATTTGCAGGTTGACAGCTAATAAACTAATATCTCTTATGAAACTATGCGTTCTTCTGGGGAGGAACTGTATTCTCACCTATGTGTCCCTAGTGTCTTGTGCTGACCTGGTCCACCATGTGCATTCTGTTCTCTGTTTTGATAGACTGCTTGAACCAGGGAATGATATTTAGGTGTGGCCAAAGAAGACTAATAGAAAGGCACAACAGGAATGCTCCTAGACCGATGACTTAACATGAGTGATGACAGAGCTGAAACAGCTTAGTGTATTAAAGATGATTGGCTGAGTTCTACACCCACATTTCCAAATTTATTAGGAATGTGGATGAATTATATGACTACTCTTTGTGTGCAATAAATTGTTATTGGAAGCTTGGGAGACTAAAACAAATCAATAAAACTGATTTTCAGGAGAGACAACTACATATAATTGAATTTTAACATTATCTGAATTGAATATTGTCATATAGAAACCCTCTTGTGCATGGTTAAAAGAAAGCCCATGAAGATAGGTCACACTGATTAATTTAAATGTAATAACTAATCTTTAGAATATCTTATAACTATTATTTAGAAATAGTATTATATTTGTGCACTTGGAGAGGCAGTTTAGAGTGCGAGGGAATACATTTTGCTGACTAGAAAGGGAACAAGAACAGGTGTGAGCATGGCAGGATGGAGGCTATGGCTGGTGCTCTTCTAATCTCTAATGGAAGTTCTACCAGATGTTAACTTTGACTATCTAATGGAAGTTCTACCAGATGTTAACTTTGACTATGTCTTGTTTATTTCTAGAAGCATCTACCTTAGTGTATAATAGATGCTTAATGATTATTTATTGAATGATACATGGACACACTCTATGGAAGAAAGAACGGACTTCAAGCACCTGGACTTCTGCTGGAAGTCTTGATCTGCTGAAAGCAACCTGTCTAATGCTTTTTTCAAAAACAGCTTTATTGAGATGTAATTCACATGCAATCACATTCACCCTTTTAAAGCATATGATTCAATGGTTTTTAGTATATTTACAGAGTTGTGAAATCTTTATCACAATCAATTTTAGAACATTTCTATCACCCCCAAAGGACACTGTACACATTAGCAGTGAGTCCTTATTTCCCTTTGCTCCTAATCTTGGCAACCACTAATCTACCTTCTGTCTATGGATTTGCCTATCTTGGACATTTCACGTCAATGGAATCGTATGATATGTAGCCTTTTGTGACTTGCTTCTTCACTTAGCATTGATGTTCTCAAGGTCCATCTATGCTGTAGTATATATCAGTAATTTAGTCTTTAAGGTCAAATAATATTCCATTGTATGGATAGATCACATGCTCTTTATCTGTTTATCAGCTGATT
>JAVSCE010010240.1:0-28901 GCA_032199065.1 Smutsia gigantea | reverse complement strand
TAATTATCAGTATAACGTTTTCGAATGGAGGGGAATTTTTGGAATGGAATGCTATGTTGTGGAATGGAAGGGAATGCTCTGGAATGGAATGGAATGTTGAGGGTAGGAATAGAGTGTTGGGACAGGAATGGAAGTTAAAGGAGTGGATTGGAATTTAGTGGATTTTAATGGAATCTTGTGCAATAGAACGAAATACAGTATTGGAAATACAATAGAATGTTGTATATACGATTCTTATTTTGTGGTATGAAGTAGAATGTTGCTTCACAGAAGTGAATTTTAATGAATGCAATGGAATATTATGTAATAGATCGAGAATGTTTTTGAAAGGAATCCAATGTTATGGAACAGAATGGAATGCTGTGGAATGCAGTGTCATGTTATGAAAAGGAATAGAACTTTGGGGAAAGGAATGGAATTTAAAGAATGCAGTGGAATTTTGTGGGTAGGATGGGAATCTTATGCAATGGAATGAGATACAATGTTTGCAATTGAATGCGATGATGTGTAATCGAATGAATTCTATGCTATGAAGTGGAAGGTTAATTAATAGAGAAGAATTTTAATGAATGGAATGGAATGTTAGGTAACAGAACGGCAATAATGAGTTGGAATGGAATCGAATGTTATGGAATGGAAGATTTGAAATGCAATGGAAAGTAGTGGAAAGTAATAGAATGTTGCAGAAAGGAATGGAATTGAATGCTTCCAAGGCAAAGGAATGTTGGTAAAAGGAATAGAACGTTGGAGAAATGAATGGAGTTTAAGTATGGAATTCAATTTTGTGGATTGGAATGGAATCTTATGCAACAGAATGAAATAGAATGAATTGGAAAGGAATGTTGTGTAATCGAATGGAAAGTTATGCTATGAAGGGGAATTTTGATTAATAGAACCGAATTGGAATGAAAGGTCTCGAAAGTTTTTTAGCAGAATCGGAATAATGTTTTGGGAATGAATTGTATTGAATGGAATGGAATGTTGTGGAATTGAATGGAATGTTGGGAAAGGAATGTAATGGAATTTTTTGGATTGGAATGGAACATATGCAACAGAATGAAATAGAATGAAATGGAAAGGAATGTTGCATAATCGAATGGAATATTATGCTGTGAAGTGGAATGTTTGTTAAGAGGACAAAATTTTAGTGAATGGAATGGAATGTTTGCAACAGAATTGCAATAATGTGTTGGAATGAAATCGAATGTTATGGAATGGAATGGAACGCTTTGGGATGCAATGGAATGTTGTAGATAGGAATAGAATGTTGCTGAAAGGAATGAAATATTCAGGAATGCAATTGAATTATTTGAATTGGAATGGAATCTCATGCAATAGAATAAAATAGAATGCTTGAAATGGAATGGAATGTTGTGTAATCAAAGGGACTGTTATGATATGAAGTGGAATGTAGATTAATAGAACCAAATTAAAATGAATGGAATGGAATATTAGGTTACAGAAAAGGAATAATGGTTTCAATGGAAACAAATGTTATGGAATGGAATTGAATGTTGGGGAATTGCATGGAAAGGTAAGGAATGGAATGGAATGCTACTGAATGCAATGGAATGTTGTGGAAAGGAATAGAACATTTCTGAACAGAATGGAAGGTTAAGGAAAAGAGTGGAATTTTGTAGAATGGAATGGAATCCTATGCAACAGAATGGAAAAGAGTGTTTGAAATGGAATGGAATGTTGTGTAATTGAATGTAATATTATGGGATAGAGTGGAATGTTGATTAACAGAAGAGAATTTTAATGAATGGAATGGAATGTTGAGTAACAGAACGAGAATAATGTGTTGGCATGGTATTGAATGTTATGGAATTGAATGGAATATAGTGGAATAGAATAGAATGTTATGGAAAGGAATGGAATGCTGTGAAATGCAAGGGAATGTTGTGGAAAGTAATAGAACGTTGAGGAAAGGCATAGAGGGGGAAGGAATGGAATGGAATTTTATGGATTGGAATGGATGCTATGCAACAGAATGAAATAGAATGTTTTAAATGGAATGTAATCTTTTGTAAATGAATGGAATGTTATGGTATGGAGTGAATGTTGATTAATAGACCCGAATTGTGAAGAATGGAATGGAATGTTAGGTAATTATCAGAAAAACGTGTTCGAATGGAGTGGAATGTTTTGGAATGGAACGCTAGGTTGTGGAATGAAATGGAATGCTTTGGAATGGAATGGAATGTTGAGGGTAGGAATAGAGTGTTTGGACAGGAATGGAAGTTAAAGGAATGAATTGGAATTTGGTGGATTGTAATGGAATCTTATGCAATAGAATGAAATACAGTATTGGAAATACAATAGAATGTTGTATATACAATTCTTATTTTGTGGTATGAAGTAGAATGTTGCTTCACAGAAGTGAATTTTAATGAATGCAATGGAATATTATGTAACAGATCTAGAATGTTTTTGAAAGGAATCCAGTGTTATGGAACAGAATGGAATGCTCTGGAATGCAGTGTCATGTTATGAAAAGGAATAGAACTTTGGGGAAAGGAATAGAATATTAAAGAATGCAATGGAATTTTGTGGGTTGGATGGGAATCTTATGCAATGGAATAAGATACAATGTTTGCAATTGAATGGGATGTAGTGTAATCGAATTAATTCTATGCTATGATGTGGAAGGTTAATTAATAGAGAATAATTTTAATGAATGGAATGGAATGTTAGGTTACAGAACGGCAATAATGAGTTGGAATGGAATCGAAAGTTATGTAATGGAAGATTTGAAATGCAATGGAAAGTAGTTTAAAGTAATAGAATGTTGCGGAAAGGAATGGAATTGAATGCTGTCGAAGGCAAAGGAATGTTGTTAAAAGGAATAGAACGTTGGAGAAATGAATGGAGGTTAAGTATGGAATTCAATTTTGTGGATTGGAATGGAATCTTATGCAACAGAATGAAATAGAATGAATTGGAAAGGAATGTTGTGTAATGGAATGGAAAGTTATGCTATGAAGGAGAATTTTGATTAATAGAACCGAATTTGAATGAATGGGCTCGAATGTTTTGTAGCAGAATGGGATAAATGTGTTGGGAATGAATTGTATGGAATGGAATGGAATGTTGTGTATTTGAATGGAATGTTGGGAAAGGAATGTAATGGAATTTTTTGGATTGGAATGGAAATTATGCAACAGAATGAAATAGAATGAAATGGAAAGGAATGTTGCATAATCGAATGGAATATTATGCTGTGAAGTGGAATGTTTGTTAAGAGGACAAAATTTTAGTGAATGGAATGGAATGTTTGCAACAGAATTGCAATAGTGTGTTGGAATGAAATCGAATGTTATGGAATGGAATGGAACGCTTTGGAATGCAATGGAATGTTGTAGATAGGAATAGAATGTTGCTGAAAGGAATGAAATATTCAGGAATGCAATTGAATTATTTGAATTGGAATGGAATCTCATACAATAGAATAAAATAGAATGCTTGAAATGGAATGGAATGTTGTGTAATCAAAGGGACTGTTATGATATGAAGTGGAATGTAGATTAATAGAACCAAATTAAAATGAATGGAATGGAATATTAGGTTACAGAAAAGGAATAATTGTTTCAATGGAAACAAATGTTATGGAATGGAATTGAATGTTGGGGAATTGCATGGAAAGGTAAGGAATGGAATGGAATGCTACTGAATACAATGCAATGTTGTGAAAAGGAATAGAACATTTCTGAAAAGAATGGAAGGTTAAGGAATAGAATGGAATTTCGTAGAATGGAATGGAATACTATGCAACAGAATGGAAAAGAGTGTTTGAAATGGAATGGAATGTTGTGTAATTGAATGCAATATTATGGGATAGAGTGGAATGTTGATTAACAGAAGAGAATTTTAATGAATGGAATGGAATGTTGAGTAACAGAACGAGAATAATGTGTTGGCATGGTATTGAATGTTATGGAATTTAATGGAATATAGTGAAATAGAATAGAATGTTATGGAAAGGAATGGAATGCTGTGAAATGCAAGGGAATGTTGTGGAAAGTAATAGAACGTTGAGGAAAGGCATAGAGGGGGAAGGAATGGAATGGAATTTTATGGATTGGAATGGATGCTATGCAACAAAATGAAATAGAATGTTTTAAATGGAATGTAATCTTTTGTAATTGAATGGAATGTTATGGTATGGAGTGAATGTTGATTAATAGACCCGAATTGTGAAGAATGGAATGGAATGTTAGGTAATTATCAGAAAAACGTGTTCGAATTGAGTGGAATGTTTTGGAATGGAACGCTAGGTTGTGGAATGAAATGGAATGCTTTGGAATGGAATGGAATGTTGAGGGTAGGAATAGAGTGTTGGGACAGGAATGGAAGTTAAAGGAATGAAGTGGAATTTGGTGGATTGTAATGGAATCTTATGCAATAGAATGAAATACAGTATTGGAAATACAATAGAATGTTGTATATACAATTCTTATTTTGTGGTATGAAGTAGAATGTTGCTTCACAGAAGTGAATTTTAATGAATGCAATGGAATATTATGTAACAGATCGAGAATGTTTTTGAAAGGAATCCAGTGTTATGGAACAGAATGGAATGCTGTGGAATGCAGTGTCATGTTGTGAAAAGGAATAGAACTTTGGGGAAAGGAATGGAATTTTAAAGAATGCAATGGAATTTTGTGGGTTGGATGGGAATCTTATGCAATGGAATAAGATACAATGTTTGCAATTGAATGGGATGTTGTGTAATCCAATTAATTCTATGCTATGAAGTGGAAGGTTAATTAATAGAGAAGAATTTTAATGAATGGAATGGAATGTTAGGTAACAGAACGGCAATAATGAGTTGCAATGGAATCGAATGTTATGGAATGGAAGATTTGAAATGCAATGGAAAGTAGTGGAAAGTAATAGAATGTTGCGGAAAGGAATGGAATTGAATGCTGTCGAAGGCAAAGGAATGTTGTTAAAAGGAATAGAACGTTGGAGAAATGAATGGAGGTTAAGTATGGAATTCAATTTTGTGGATTGGAATGGAATCTTATGCAACAGGATGAAATAGAATGAATTGGAAAGGAATGTTGTGTAATCGAATGGAAAGTTATGCTATGAAGGAGAATTTTGATTAATAGAACCGAATTTGAATGAATGGTCTCGAATGTTTTGTAGCAGAATGGGATAAATGTGTTGGGAATGAATTGTATGGAATGCAATGGAATGTTGTGGATTTGAATGGAATGTTGGGAAAGGAATGGAATGGAATTTTTGGATTGAATGAACTTATGCAACATTCCTTTCCATTTCATTCGATTTCATTCTGTTGCATAAGTTCCATTCCAATCCAAAAAATTCCATTCCATTCCTTTCCCAACATTCCATTCAAATCCACAACATTCCATTCCATTCAATACAATTCATTCCCAACACATTTATCCCATTCTGCTACAAAACATTCGAGACCATTCATTCAAATTCGGTTCTATTAATCAAAATTCTCCTTCATAGCATAACTTTCCATTCAATTACACAACATTCCTTTCCAATTCATTCTATTTCATTCTGTTGCATAAGATTCCATTCCAATCCACAAAATTGAATTCCATACTTAACCTCCATTCATTTCTCCAACGTTCTATTCCTTTTAACAACATTCCTTTGCCTTCGACAGCATTCAATTCCATTCCTTTCTGCAACATTCTATTACTTTCCACTACTTTCCATTGCATTTCAAATCTTCCATTCCATAACATTCGATTCCATTGCAACTCATTATTGCCGTTCTTTTACCTAACATTCCATTCCATTCATTAAAATTCTTCTCTATTAATTAACCTTCCACTTCATAGCATAGAATTAATTGGATTACACAACATCCCATTCAATTGCAAACATTGTATCTTATTCCATTGCATAAGATTACCATCCAACCCACAAAATTCCATTGCATTCTTTAAAATTCCATTCCTTTCCCCAAAGTTCTATTCCTTTTCACAACATGACACTGCATTCCACAGCATTCCATTCTGTTCCATAACACTGGATTCCTTTCAAAAACATTCTAGATCTGTTACATAATATTCCATTGCATTCAGTAAAATTCACTTCTATGAAGCAACATTCTACTTCATAGCACAAAATAAGAATCGTATATACAACATTCTATTGTATTTCCAATACTGTATTTCGTTCTATTGCACAAGATTCCATTAAAATCCACTAAATTCCAATCCACTCCTTTAACTTCCATTCCTGTCCCAACACTCTATTCCTACCCTCAACATTCCATTCCATTTCAAAGCATTCCATTCCATTCCACAACATAGCATTCCATTCCAAAACATTCCACTCCATTCGAACACTTTTTTCTGATATTTACCTAACATTCCATTCCATTCTTCACAATTCGGGTCTATTAATCAACTCTCCACTTCATACCATAACATTCCATTCCATTACAAAAGATTCGATTCCATTTAAAACATTCTATGTCATTCTGTTGCATAGCATCCATTCCATTCCACAAAATTCCATTCCATTCCTTCCCCTCCATGACTTTCCCCAACATACTATTACTTTCCACATCATTCCCTTGCATTTCACAGCATTCCATTCCTTTCCATAACATTCTATTCAATTCCACTACATTCCATTCCATTCCATAACATTCAATTCCATGCCAACACATTATTCTCGGTCTGTTACTCAACATTCCATTCCATTCATTAAAATTCTCTTCTATTAATCAACATTCCACTCTATCCCATAATATTACATTCAATTACACAACAATCCATTCCATTTCAAACACTCTTTTTCATTCCATTGCACAGGATTCATTCCAATCTACAAAATTCCATTCTATTCCATAACCTTCCATTCTGTTCAGAAATGTTCTATTCCTTTCCACAACATTACATTCCATTCAGTAGCATTCCATTCCATTTTTTACCTTTCCATGCAATTCCCAAACATTCAATTCCATTCCATAACATCTGTTTCCATTGAAACACATTATTCCCTTTCTGTAACCTAATATTCCATTCCATTCATTTTAATTTGGTTCTTTAATCTACATTCCACTTCGTACCGTAACTGTCCCTTTGATTACACAACATTCCATTCCATTTCAAACATTCTATTTTATTCTATTGCATGAGATTCCATTCCAATTCAAATAATTCAATTGCATTCCTGAATGTTTCATTCCTTTCAGCAACATTCTATTCCTATCTGCAACATTCCATTGCATTCCAAAGCGTTCCATTCCATTCCATAACATTCGATTTCATTCCAACACATTATTGCAATTGTGTTGCAAACATTCCATTCCATTCACTAAAATTTTGTCCTCCTAACAAACATTCCACTTCACAGCATAATATTCCATTTGATTACGCAACATTCCTTTCCATTTCATTCTATTTCATTCTGTTGCATATGTTCCATTCCAATCCAAAAAATTCCATTCCATTCCTTCCCAACATTCCATTCAATTCCATACAATTCATTCCCAAAACATTACTCCCATTCTGCTACAAAACATTCGAGAACATTCATTTAAATTCCGTTCCATTAATCAAAATTCCCCTTCATAGCATAACTTTACATTCGATTACAGAACATTCCTTTCCAATTCATTCTATTTCATTCATTTGCAAAAGATACCATTCCAAGCCACAAAATTCCATTCCATTCCTTCCCCCTACATGCCTTTCCCCAACGTTGTATTACTTTCCACAAAATTCCCTTGCATTTCACAGCGTTCCATTCCTTTCCATAACATTCTATTCAATTCCACTACATTCCATTCCATTCCATAACATTCAATTCCATGCCAACACATTATTCTCGTTCTGTTACTCAACATTTGATTCCATTCATTAAAATTCTCTTCTATTAATCAACATTCCACTCTATCCCATAATATTACATTCAATTACACAACATTCCATTCTATTTCAAACACTCTTTCCATTCTATTGCAAAGGATTCCATTCCAATCTACAAAATTCCATTATATTCCTTAACCTTCCATTCTGTTCAGAAATGTTCTATTCCTTTCCACAACATTCCATTCCATTCATTAGCATTCCATTCCATTGCTTACCTTTCCATGCAATTCCCCAACATTCAATTCCATTCCATTCCATAACATTTGTTTCCATTGAAACACATTTTTCCCTTTCTGTAACCTAATATTCCATTCCATTCATTTTATTTTGGTTCTATTAATCTACATTCCACTTCATATCATAACAGTCCCTTTGATTACACAACATTCCATTCCATTTCAAACATTCTATTTTATTCTATTGCATGAGATTCCATTCCAATTCAAATAATTCAATTGCATTCCTGAATATTTCATTCCTTTCAGCAACATTCTATTCCTATCTACAACATTCCATTGCATTCCAAAGCGTTCCATTCCATTCCATAACATTCGATTTCATTCCAACACATTATTGCCATTCTGTTGCAAACATTCCATTCCATTCACTAAAATTTTGTCCTCTTAACAAACGTTCCACTTCACAGCATAATATTCCATTCGATTATGCAACATTCCTTTCCATTTCATTCGATTTCATTCTGTTGCATAAGTTCCATTCCAATCCAAAAAATTCCATTCCATTCCTTTCCCAACATTCCATTCAAATCCACAACATTCCATTCCATTCAATACAATTCATTCCCAACACATTTATCCCATTCTGCTACAAAACATTCGAGACCATTCATTCAAATTCGGTTCTATTAATCAAAATTCTCCTTCATAGCATAACTTTCCATTCAATTACACAACATTCCTTTCCAATTCATTCTATTTCATTCTGTTGCATAAGATTCCATTCCAATCCACAAAATTGAATTCCATACTTAACCTCCATTCATTTCTCCAACGTTCTATTCCTTTTAACAACATTCCTTTGCCTTCGACAGCATTCAATTCCATTCCTTTCTGCAACATTCTATTACTTTCCACTACTTTCCATTGCATTTCAAATCTTCCATTCCATAACATTCGATTCCATTGCAACTCATTATTGCCGTTCTTTTACCTAACATTCCATTCCATTCATTAAAATTCTTCTCTATTAATTAACCTTCCACTTCATAGCATAGAATTAATTGGATTACACAACATCCCATTCAATTGCAAACATTGTATCTTATTCCATTGCATAAGATTACCATCCAACCCACAAAATTCCATTGCATTCTTTAAAATTCCATTCCTTTCCCCAAAGTTCTATTCCTTTTCACAACATGACACTGCATTCCACAGCATTCCATTCTGTTCCATAACACTGGATTCCTTTCAAAAACATTCTAGATCTGTTACATAATATTCCATTGCATTCAGTAAAATTCACTTCTATGAAGCAACATTCTACTTCATAGCACAAAATAAGAATCGTATATACAACATTCTATTGTATTTCCAATACTGTATTTCGTTCTATTGCACAAGATTCCATTAAAATCCACTAAATTCCAATCCACTCCTTTAACTTCCATTCCTGTCCCAACACTCTATTCCTACCCTCAACATTCCATTCCATTTCAAAGCATTCCATTCCATTCCACAACATAGCATTCCATTCCAAAACATTCCACTCCATTCGAACACTTTTTTCTGATATTTACCTAACATTCCATTCCATTCTTCACAATTCGGGTCTATTAATCAACTCTCCACTTCATACCATAACATTCCATTCCATTACAAAAGATTCGATTCCATTTAAAACATTGTTTGTCATTCTGCTGCATAGCATCCATTCCATTCCACAAAATTCCATTTCATTCATTCCCCCTCCATGACTTTCCCCAACGTTCTATTACTTTCCACAAAATTCCCTTGCATTTCACAGCGTTCCATTCCTTTCCATAACATTCTATTCAATTCCACTACATTCCATTCCATTCCATAACATTCAATTCCATGCCAACACATTATTCTCGTTCTGTTCTCAACATTCAATTCCATTCATTAAAATCCTCTTCTATTAATCAAAATTCCACTCTGTTCTATAATATTAACTTCAATTACACAACATTCCATTCCACTTCAAACACTCTTCTCCATTCTATTGCATAGGATTCCATTCCAATCTACAAAATTCCATTATATTCCTTAACCTTCCATTCTGTTCAGAAAGCTCTATTCCTTTCCACAACATTTCATTGCCTTCAATAGCATTCCATTCCATTCCTTACCTTTCCATGCAATTCCCCGACATTCAATTACATTCCATTCCATAACATTTTTTCAATTGAAACACATTATTCCCTTTCTGTAACCTAATATTCCATTCCATTCATTTTAATTTGGTTCTATTAATCTACATTCCACGTCGAACCATAACAGTCCCATTGATTACATAGGATTCCGTTCCATTTCAAACATTCTATTTTATTCTTTGCTTGAGTTTCCATTCCAATTAAAATAATTCAATTGCATTCCTGAATATTTCATTCCTTTCAGCAACATTCTATTACTATCTGCAACATTCCATTGCATAACATTCGATTTCATTCCAACACATTATTGCAATTCTGTTGCAAACATTCCATTCCATTCATTAAAATTTTGTCCTCTTAACGAACATTCCACTTCACAGCATAAAATTCCATTCGATTACGCAACATTCCTTTCCTTTTCATTCTATTTCATTCTGTTGCATAAGTTGCATTCCAATCCAAAAAATTCCATTCCATTCCTTTCCCAACATTCCATTCAATTCCACAACATTCCATTCCATTCCATACAATTCATTCCCAAAACATTGTTCCCATTCTGCTAAAAAACCTTCGAGACCATTCATTCCAATTCGGTTCTATTAATCAAAATTCTCCTTCATAGCATAACTTTCCATTCCATTACACAACATTCCTTTCCAATTCATTCTATTTCATTCTGTTGCATAAGAATCCATTCTAATCCACAAAATTTCATTCCATACTTAACCTCCATTCATTTCTCCAACATTATATTCCTTTTAACAACATTCCTTTGCCTTCAACAACATTAAATTCCATTCCTTTCCCCAACATTCTATTACTTTCCACTACTTTCCATTGTATTTCACATCATTCCATTCCATTGCATAACATTCTATTCAATTCTACAACCCTCCATTACATTCCATAACATTCGATCCCTTTCCAAAAAATTATTGCCGTTCTGTTACCTAACATTAAATTGCATTCATTGAAATTCTTTTCTATTAATCAAAATTCCCCTTCAAACCATAACATTCCATTCGAATACACAACGTTCTATTAAATTTCACTCAGTCTATTTCATTCTATTGCATAAGACTCCTTCCATTCCACAAAATACCATTCCAATCTTTAACATTTCATTCCCTTCCCCAACAATCCATTGCATTCCACAGCATTTCGTTCCATTCCAAAGCTCTCCATTGCATTCCAAAATATTCCATTCTATTCCATAACATTCCATTCCATTCCAGCACATTATTCCCAATCTGTTGCATAACATTCCAATCCATTCATTAAAATCTTGTCCTGTTAATGAACATTCCACTTCATAGCATAACATTCCATTCGATTATGCAACATTCTTTCCAATTCATTGTATTTCATTCTGTTGCCTAAGATTCCATTCCAATCCAAAAATTCCTTTCCATTCCTTAATATTCCATTCCTTTCAAACATTCCCTTCAACTCCACAACATTCCATTCCATTCCATTACATCCAATTCATTCGCAACACATTATTCCCGTTCTGCTACAAAACATTAGATTCCATTCATTCAAATTCGGTTCTATTAATCAAAATTCCACTTCATAGCATAACTTTCCATTCGATTACAAAACATTCCTTTCCAATTCATTCTATTTCATTCTGTTGCATAAGATTCCATTCTAATCCACAAAATTTCATTCCATACTTAACCTCCATTCATTTCTCCAACATTCTATACTTATAAAAACATTACTTTGCCTTCGACAGCATTCAATTCCTTTCCTTTCCCCAACATTCTATTACTTTCCCTTCCTTTCCATTGCATTTCAAATCTTTCCATTCCATAACATTCCATTCAATTCCACAACATTCCTTTACATTCCATAACATTCGATTCCATTCCAATACATTATTGCCGGTCTGTTACATAACATTCCATTCCATTCATTTAAATTCTTCTCTATTAATTAACCTTTCACTTCATAGAACAGAATTCATTCGATTACACATCATCCCATTCAATTGCAAACATTGTATCTCATTCCACTGCATAAGATTCCCATCCAACCCACAAAATTCCATTGCATTCTTTTAAATTCCATTCCTTTCCCCAACGTTCTGTTCCTTTTCACAACATGACACTGCATTCCACAGCATTCCATTCTGTTCCATAACATTGGATTCCTTTCAAAATCTTTCTCGAACTGTTACATAATTTTTAATTGCATTCAGTAAAATTCACTTCTATAAAGCAACATTCAACTTCATACCAGAAAATAAGAATCGTATATACAACATTCTATAGTATTTCCAACACTGTATTTCGTTCTATTGCACAAGATTCCATTAAAATCCACTAAATTCCAATCCACTCCTTTAACTTCCATTCCTGTCCCAACACTCTATTCCTACCCTCAACATTCCATTCCATTTCACAGCATTCCATTCCTTTCCATAGCATTCTATTCAATTCCACTACATTCCATTCCATTCCATAACATTCAATTCCATGCCAACACATTATTCTCGTTCTGTTACTCAACATTCAATTCCATTCATTAACATTCTCTTCTATTAGTCAACATTCCACTCTATCCCATAATATTACATTCAATTGCACAACATTCCATTCCATTCCAAACACTCTTTTCCATTCTATTGCATAGGATTCCATTCCAATCTACAAAATTCCATTATATTCTTTAACCTTCCGTTCTGTTCAGAAATGTTCTATTCCTTTCCACAACATTCCATTCCATTCATTAGCATTCCATTCCATTGCTTACCTTTCCATGCAATTCCCCAACATTCAATTCCATTCCATTCCATAACATTTGTTTCCATTGAAACACATTTTTCCCCTTCTGTAACCTAATATTCCATTCCATTCATTTTATTTTGGTTCTATTAATCTACATTCCACTTCATATCATAACAGTCCCTTTGATTACACAACATTCCATTCCATTTCAAACATTCTATTTTATTCTATTGCATGAGATTCCATTCCAATTCAAATAATTCAATTGCATTCCTGAATATTTCATTCCTTTCAGCAACATTCTATTCCTATCTACAACATTCCATTGCATTCCAAAGCGTTCCATTCCATTCCATAACATTCGATTTCATTCCAACACATTATTGCCATTCTGTTGCAAACATTCCATTCCATTCACTAAAATTTTGTCCTCTTAACAAACATTCCACTTCACAGCATAATATTCCATTCGATTATGCAACATTCCTTTCCATTTCATTCGATTTCATTCTGTTGCATAAGTTCCATTCCAATCCAAAAAATTCCATTCCATTCCTTTCCCAACATTCCATTCAAATCCACAACATTCCATTCCATTCCATACAATTCATTCCCAACACATTTATCCCATTCTGCTACAAAACATTCGAGACCATTCATTCAAATTCGGTTCTATTAATCAAAATTCTCCTTCATAGCATAACTTTCCATTCGATTACACAACATTCCTTTCCAATTCATTCTATTTCACCTGTTGCATAAGATTCCATTCCAATCCACATAATTGAATTCCATACTTAACCTCCATTCATTTCTCCAACGTTCTATTCCTTTTAACAACATTCCTTTGCCTTCGACAGCATTCAATTCCATTCCTTTCCGCAACATTCTATTACTTTCCACTACTTTCCATTGCATTTCAAATCTTCCATTCCATAACATTCGATTCCATTGCAACTCATTATTGCCGTTCTTTTACCTAACATTCCATTCCATTCATTAAAATTCTTCTCTATTAATTAACCTTCCACTTCATAGCATAGAATTAATTGGATTACACAACATCCCATTCAATTGCAAACATTGTATCTTATTCCATTGCATAAGATTACCATCCAACCCACAAAATTCCATTGCATTCTTTAAAATTCCATTCCTTTCCCCAAAGTTCTATTCCTTTTCACAACATGACACTGCATTCCACAGCATTCCATTCTGTTCCATAACACTGGATTCCTTTCAAAAACATTCTAGATCTGTTACATAATATTCCATTGCATTCAGTAAAATTCACTTCTATGAAGCAACATTCTACTTCATAGCACAAAATAAGAATCGTATATACAACATTCTATTGTATTTCCAATACTGTATTTCGTTCTATTGCACAAGATTCCATTAAAATCCACTAAATTCCAATCCACTCCTTTAACTTCCATTCCTGTCCCAACACTCTATTCCTACCCTCAACATTCCATTCCATTCCAAAGCATTCCATTCCATTCCACAACATAGCATTCCATTCCAAAACATTCCCCTCCATTCGAAAACGTTATTCTGATAATTACCTAACATTCCATTCCATTCTTCACAATTCAGGTCTATTAATCAACATTCCACTTCATACCATAACATACCATTCCATTACAAAAGATTCCATTCCATTTAAAACATTCTATGTCATTCTGTTGCATAGCATCCATTCCATTCCACAAAATTCCATTCCATTCCTTCCCCTCCATGACTTTCCCCAACATTCTATTACTTTCCACATCATTCCCTTGCATTTCACAGCATTCCATTCCTTTCCATAACATTCTATTCAATTCCACTACATTCCATTCCATTCCATAACATTCAATTCCATGCCAACACATTATTCTCGTTCTGTTACTCAACATTCCATTCCATTCATTAAAATTCTCTTCTATTAATCAACATTCCACTCTATCCCATAATATTACATTCAATTACACAACATTCCATTCCATTTCAAACACTCTTTTCCATTCTATTGCATAGGATTCCATTCCAATCTACAAAATTCCATTCTATTCCTTAACCTTCCATTCTGTTCAGAAATGTTCTATTCCTTTCCACAACATTCCATTGCATTCATTAGCATTCCATTCCATTCCTTACCTTTCCATTCAATTCCCAAACATTCAATTCCATTCCATAACATTTGTTTCCATTGAAACACATTATTCCCTTTCTGTAACCTAATATTCCATTCCATTCATTTTAATTGGTTCTTTAATCTACATTCCACTTCGTACCATAACAGTCCCTTTGATTACACAACATTCCATTCCATTTCAAACATTCTATTTTATTCTATTGCATGAGATTCCATTCCAATTCAAATAATTCAATTGCATTCCTGAATATTTCATTCCTTTCAGCAACATTCTATTCCTATCTGCAACATTCCATTGCATTCCAAAGCGTTCCATTCCATTCCATAACATTCGATTTAATTCCAACACATTATTGCAATTCTGTTGCAAACATTCCATTCCATTCACTAAAATTTTGTCCTCCTAACAAACATTCCACTTCACAGCATAATATTCCATTTGATTACGCAACATTCCTTTCCATTTCATTCTATTTCATTCTGTTGCATATGTTCCATTCCAATCCAAAAAATTCCATTCCATTCCTTTCCCAACATTCCATTCAATTCCATACAATTCATTCCCAAAACATTACTCCCATTCTGCTACAAAACATTCGAGAACATTCATTTAAATTCCGTTCCATTAATCAAAATTCCCCTTCATAGCATAACTTTCCATTCGATTACACAACATTCCTTTCCAATTCACTCTATTTCATTCTGTTGCAAAAGATACCATTCCAAGCCACAAAATTCCATTCCATTCCTTCCCCTACATGCCTTTCCCCAACGTTCTATTACTTTCCACAACATTCCCTTGAATTTCACAGCATTCCATTCTTTTCCATAACATTCTATTCAATTCCACTAATTCCATCCATTCCATAACATTCAATTACATGCCAACACATTATTTTCGTTCTGTTACTCAAAATTCCATTCCAATCATTAAAATTCAGTTCTATTAATCATCATTCCACTCTATCCCATAATATTACATTCAATTGCACAACATTCCATTCCATTTCAAACACTCTTTTCCATTCTTTTGCCTAGGATTCCATTCCAATCTACAAAATTCCATTCTATTACTTAACGTTCCATTCTGTTCTGAAATGTTCTATTCCTTTCCACGACATTCCATTGCATTCAATAGCATTCCATTCCATTGCTTACTTTTCCATGCAATTCCCCAACATTCAATTCCATTCCATAATATTTGTTTCCTTTGAAACACATTATTCCCTTCCTGTAACCTAATATTCCATTCCATTCATTTTAATTTGGTTCTATTAATCGACATTCCACTTCGTACCATAGCAGTCCCTTTGATTACACAACATTCCATTCCATTTCAAACATTCTATTTTATTCTATTGCATGAGATTCCATTCCAATTCAAATAATTCAGTTGCATTCCTGAATATTTCATTCCTATCAGCAACATTCTATTCCTATCTACAACATTCCATTGCATTCCAAAGCGTTCCATTCCATTCCATAACATTCGATTTCATTCCAACACATTATTGCAATTCTGTTGCAAACATTCCATTCCATTCATTGAAATTTTGTCCTCTTAACGAACATTCCACTTCACAGCATAACATTCCATTCGATTACACAACATTCCTTTCCATTTCACTCTTTTTCTTTCTGTTGCATAAGTTCCATTCCAATCCAAAAAATTCCATTCCATTCCTTTCGCAACATTCCATTCAACTCACAACATTCCATTCCATTATATACAATTCATTCCCAAAACATTATTCCCATTCTGCTACAAAACATTCGAAACCATTCATTCCAATTCGGTTCTATTAATCAAAATTCCCCTTCATAGCATAACTTTCCATTCGATTACACAACATTCCTTTCCAATTCATTCTATTTCATTCTGTTGCATTAGATTCCACTCCAATCACAAAATTTCATTCCATACTTAACCTCCATTCATTTCTCCAACGTTCTATTCCTTTTAGCAAGATTCCTTTGCCTTCAACAGCATTCAATTCCATTCCTTTCCCCAGCATTCTATTACTTTCCACTACTTTCCATTGCATTTCAAACCTTTCAATTCCATAACATTCGATTCCTTTCCAACACATTATTACCGTTCTGTTAAATAGCTTTCCATTTCATTCATTGAAATTCTTCTCTATTAATTAACCTTCCACTTAATAGCATAGAATTCATTCGATTACACAACATCCCATTCAATTGCAAACATTGTATCTCATTCCATTGCATAAGATTCCCATCCAACCCACAAAATTCCATTGCATTCTTTAAAATTCCATTCCTTTCCCCAAAGATCTATTCCTATTCACAACATGACACTGCATTCCACAGCATTCCATTCTGTTCCATAACATTGGATTCCTTTCAAAAACATTCTTGAACTGTTACATAAAATTCCATTGCATTCATTAAAATTCACTTCTATGAAGCAATATTCTACTTCATAGCACAAAATAAGAATCGTATATACAACATTCTATTGTATTTCCAATACTGTATTTCGTTCTATTGCATAAGATTCCATTACAATTCACCAAATTCCAATCCATTCCTTTAACTTCCATTCCTGTCCCAACACTCTATTCCTACCCTCAACATTCCATTCCATTTCAAAGCAATCCATTCCATTCCACAACCTAGCGTTCCGTTCCAAAACATTCCACTCCATTCGAACACGTTAGTCTGGTACTTACCTAATATTCCATTCCATTCTTCACAATTCGGGTCTATTAATCAACATTCTACTTCATACAATAACATTCCATTCCATTACAAAAGATTCCATTCCATTTAAAACATTCTATTTCATTCTGTTGCATAGCATCCATTCCATTCCACAAAGTTCCATTGCATTCCTTCCACCTCCATGACTTTCCCCAACGTTCTATTACTTTCCACAACATTCCCTTGCATTTCACAGCATTCCATTCCTTTCCATAACATTCTATTCAATTCCACTACATTCCATTCCATTCCATAACATTCAATTCCATGCCAACACATTATTCTCGTTCTGTTACTCAACATTCCATTCCATTCATTAAAACTCTCTTCTATTAATCAACATTCCACTCTATCCCATAATATTACATTCAATTAAACAACATTCCATTCCATTTCAAACACTCTTTTCCATTCTATTGCCTAGGATTCCATTCAAATCTACAAAATTCCATTATATTTCTTAACCTTCCATTCGGTTCAGAAATGTTCTATTCCTTTCCACAACATTCCATTCCATTCATTAGCATTCCATTTCATTCCTTACATTTCCATGCAATTCCCCAACATTCAATTCCATTCCATTCCATAACATTTGTTTCCATTGAAACACATTATTCCCTTTCTGTAACCTAATATTCCATTCCATTCATTTTAATTTGGTTCTATTAATCTACATTCCACTTCGTACCATAACAGTCCCTTTGATTACACAACATTCCATTCCATTTCAAACATTCTATTTTATTCTATTGCATGAGATTCCATTCCAATTCAAATAATTCAATTGCATTCCTGAATATTTCATTCCTTTCAGCAACATTCTATTCCTATCTGCAACATTCCATTGCATTCCAAAGCGTTCCATTGCATTCCATACATTCGATTTCATTCCAACACATTATTGCAATTCTGTTGCAAACATTCCATCCACTCATTAAAATTTTGTCCTCTTAACGAACATTCCACTTCACAGCATAACATTCCATTCGATTACGCAACATTCCTTTCCATTTCATTCTATTTCATTCTGTTGCATAAGTTCCATTCCAATCCAAAAAATTGCATTCCATTCCTTTCCCAACATTCCATTCAATTCCACAACATTCCATTCCATTCCATACAATTCATTCCCAACACATTTTTCCCATTCTGCTACAAAACATTGGAGACCATTCATTCTAATTCGATTTTATAAATCAAAATTCCTCTTCATAGCATAACTTTCCATTCGATTACACAACATTCCTTTCCAATTCATGCTATTTCATTGTGTTGCATAAGATTCCATTCTAATCACTATATTTCATTCCATACTTAACCTCCATTCATTTCTCCAACGTTCTATTCCTTTTAACAACATTCCTTTGCCTTCGACAGCATTCAATTCCATTCCTTTCCCCAACATTCTATTACTTTCCATTACTTTCCATTGCATTTCGAATCCATTCGAACATGTTATTCCATTATTACATAACATTCCATTCCATTCTTCAAAATTCGGTCATATTAATCAACATATCTCTTCATACCATAACATTCCATTCCATTGCACAACACTCCTTTCCACTTAAAATATTCTATTCAATACTATTGCATACCATTCCATTCCATCCCACAAAATTCTATTCCATTCCTTCACCGTCCATTCCTTTCCCCAAATTTCTATTGCTTTTCACAACATTCCATTGCATTCCAGACCATTCCGCTCCTGACTATAACATTCCCTTAAATTCCACATTCCATTCCATTTCATAACTTTCGATTCCATTCTAACACATTATTCCCATTCTTTCACCTAACATTCCATTCCATTCTTTAATATTCAGTTCTATCTATCAACATTCCAATGCATAGCATAACATTCCATTAAATTTCACAGCATCCCATTCCATTTCAAACATTCTATTTCATTCTATTGCATAAGATTCCATTGCAATCCACAAAATTCCATTCTCTTCCTTAACCTCCAATGCTTTCCCCTATGTTTGATTCCTTTCAACTACTTTCCATTGCATTCCGAACTATTCCATTCTATTCCATAACATTCTATCCCATTCCAATACTCTATGCCAAGTCTGTTACAAAACATTCAGTACCATTCATTAAAATTCAGTTCTATTAATCAACATTCCCCTTCAGACCATAACATTCCATTCGATTACACAACATTCCATTCCATTTCAAACATTCTATTTCATTTTATTGCTTGAGATTCCATTGCAATGCACAAAATTCCATTCCATACCATAATATTTCCCCACATTCCATTCAATTCCACAACACTGCATTCCATTCCATAACATTCCATTCGATTCCATAACGTTCGATTCCTTTCCTCAACATTCCTTTGCATTCCACAGCATTCCATTCCATTCCATAACTTTCTATTCCACTCCAACACTATATTCCAATTCTGGTACAAAACATTCAATACCATACATTAAAATTCAGTTCTATTAATTAACATTCCCCTTCATACCACAACATTCCATTCTATTACACAACATTCCATTCCATTTAAAACATTCTATTTCATTCTATTGCATAACATTCCATTCCATCCCACAAAATTCTATTCCATTCCTTCACCCTCCATTCCTTTCCCCAAATTTCTATTGCTTTCCACAACTTTCCCCTGCATTCCAGAAAATTCCATTCCTGTCCATAACATTCCCTTCATTTCCATATTCCATTCCATTCCATTACTTTCGATAACATTCAAATACATTATTCCCATTCTTTCACCTAACATTCCATTCCATTCTTTAATATTCAGTTCTATTAATCAACATTCCAATTTATAGCATAACATTCCATTCCATTTCACAGCATCCCATTTCATTCTCACATTCTATTTCATTCTATTGCATAAGATTCCATTGCAATTCACAAAATTCCATTCGATTCAATAATGGTCGATTCCTTTCCTCAACATTCCTTTGCATTCCACAGCATTCCCTTCCATTCCATAACATTCTATTCCATTCCAGCACTTTATTCTAATTCTGTTACAAAACATTCAATACCATTTATTAAAATTCAGTTCTATTAATCAACATTCCCCTTCATACCAAAACATTCCATTCTATTTCAAACATTCTATTTGAATCTATTACATAAGATTCCATTGCAATCCTCAAAATTCCATTCCATTTCGTAACCTTTCCCCAAAATTCCATTCATTCCACAGCATTGAATTCCATTCCGTAACATTCCATTCAAATACATAACATTCTATTCCTTTCCTCAACATTCCTTTGGATTCCACATCATTCCATTCCATTCACTAACATTCCATTGCATTCCAAAATAATCCATTCCATTCCGTTACATTCGATTCCTTTCCAGCACATTATTCCCGTTCTGTTGCACAACATTGCATTCCATTCATTAAAATTTTATCCCATTAATCAACATTCCACTTCATACCAAAACGTCCAATTCCATTTCTCAATATTCCATTCCTCTTAACATATTCTATTTCATTCTATTGCATAAGATTCCATTCCAATCCACATAATTCCATTCCATTCCTTTAACTTCCATTCCTCTACCAACACACTATTGCTTTCCACAACATTAAATTCCATTCCACAGAATTCCATTCCATTCCATTCTACAACACAGCATTCTATTCCATTACATTCGACTCCATTCGAACATGTTATTCCAATTATTACCTAACATTCCATTCCATTCTTCTAATTCGGTTCTTAATCAACATTCCTCTTCATACCATAACATTCCATTCCATTACACAACACTCCTCTCCATTTATATCTTTCTATTCAATTCTATTACATAACATTCCATTCCATCCCAAAAATTCTATTCCATTCCTTCACCCTCCATTTATTTCCCCAAATTTCTATTGCTTTCTACAACATTCCATTGCATTCCAGAAAATTCCATTACTCTCCATAACATTCCCTTAAATTCCACATTCCATTCCATTCCATATCCTTCGATTCCATTCAAACAGATTATTCCCATTCTTTCACCTAACATTCCATTCCATTCTTTAATATTCAGTTCTACTAATCAACATTGCAATTCATAGCATAACATTCCATTCCATTTCACAGCATCTCAATCCATTTCAAACATTCTATTTCATTCTATTGCATAAGATTCATTGAAATCCATAAAATACCATTCCATCATGTAACATTTCCCCACGTTCCATTCCTTTACACAACACTGCAATCAATTCCATTACATTCCATTCGATTGCATAACGTTAGGTTCCTTTCCTCAACATTCTTTGCATTCCTCATTATTCCATTCCATTCCATAACTTTCCATTGCATTCCAAAACTTTCCATTACATTCCATGACATTTGATTCCATTCCAACATATTATTCTCTTTCTGTTGCATAACATTCCATTCCATTCATTAAAATTGGGTTCTACTACTCTACATTCCACATCAGCCAATAACATGCCATTAGATTACACCACATTCCATTCCATTTCAAACATTCTATTTCATTCTATTTCATAAGATACAATTCCAAACCACAAAATTCCATTTCATTCCTTAACCTCCCATTCCTTTCCCCAAAATTCGATTCCTTTCCCCACATTCAATTCCAATCCACAGCATTACATTCAAATCCACATTATTACATTCCATTTCTTACATTCGATTAAATTCCAACAGATTACTAACGTTCTATTTCATATCATTCCATTGATTCAGTAAAATTTGGTTCTATAGATTAACATTCCAATTCATACCATAACATTCCATTCGATTACACAGAACACCATTCCATTTCAATGATTCTATGTCGTTCTATTGCAAAGGATTCCATTCCAATCCACAAAATTCAATTTTATTCCTTGACCTTCCAATGCATTCCCCAATGTTTTATTCCTTTCACCGTTTTCCACTGCCTTTCACATCATTCCATTCCATTCCGTAACATTCCATAAATTTGAATTTCATTCAAACACCTTATTCCTGTTCTGTTACCTAACATTCCATACCTTGCTTTAAAATTCGGTTCTGTTAATCAACATTCCACTTCATATCATAAAATTCCATTCGATGATACAACATTCCAGACCATTTAAAACATTCTACTTCATTCCATTCCATAAGATTCCATTCCAATACACAAAGTTCCATTCCATTCCTTTAACTTCCATTCCTGTACCAACACACTACTGCTTTCCACAACAGTCCATTCCATTCCACAGCATTCCATCCTTTCAAGAACATAGCATTACCTTGCATAACATTCGACTCCATTCGAACATATTATTCCGATTATTACCTAACATTCCATTCCATTCTTCAAAATTCGTTTCTATTAAACAACATTCCTCTTCATACCAAAGCATTCCATTCCATTACACAACAATCCCTTCGATTTAAAACATTCAATTCAATTCTATTGCATAACATTCCATGCCATCCCACAAAATTCTATTCCATTCCTTCACCCTCCATTCCTTTCCCCAAATTTCTATTGCTTTCAACAACTTTCCACTGCATTCCAGAAAATTCCATTCCTGTCCATAACATTCCCTTGATTTCCACATTGCATTCGATTCCATTACTTTCGATTCCTTTCAAATACATTATTCCCGTTCTTTCACTTAACATTCCATTCCATTCTTTAATATTCAGTTCTATTAATCAACATTCCAATTCATAGCATAACATTCCATTCCATTTCACAGCATCCCATTACATTCACACATTCTATTTCATTCCATTGCATAAGATTCCATTGCAATCCACAAAATTCCATTCCATTCTGTAACATTCCCCACATTCCATTCCATTCCACAACACTGCATTCCATTCCATAACATTCCATTCAATTCCATAACGTTCGATTCCTTTCCTCAACATTCCTTTGCATTCCTCAGTATTCCATTCCATTCCATAACTTTCCATTGCATTCTCAAACTTTCCATTACATTCCACAACATTCGATTCCATTCCAACATATTATTCCCTTTCTGTTGCATAACATTCCATTCCATTCATTAAAATTTGGTTCTATTAATCAACATTCCGCTTCATAGCATAACATTCCATTCGATTACACAACATTCCTTTCCAATTCATTCTATTTCATTCTGTTATACAAGATTCCATTTAAATCCACCGAATTCCATTCCATTCCTTAACCTACCAATGCTTCCCCAAAATTCGATTCTTTTCCCCACATTCAATTCCATTCCACAGCATTGCACCCCATTAAAAAAAATTCCATTCAATCCAAAGCATTCTGTTCCTTTCCTCAACATTCCATTGGATTCCACAGCATTCCATTCCATTCAGTAACATTCCATTGCATTTCAAATATTCCATTCCATTCCTTTACATTCAATTCCTTTCCAACACATTATTCCCATTCTGTTGCATAACATTGCATTCCATTCATTAAAATTTCATCCTATTTATCAACATTCCACTTCATACCATTACATTCCATTCGATTGCACTGCATTCCTTTCCAATTCATTCTATTTTCTTCTTTTGCATAAAATTCCATTGCAATCCAAATATTCCATTCCAATCATTAACCTCCCATTGATTTCCCTAACTTTATATTCCTTCCCTCAACATTCCGTTGCATTCCCCATCATTCGATTCTATTGCATAAAATTCCGTTCAATTCCACACATTCCGTTTCATTCCATAACATTCAATTGCATTCCAAAATATTAATCCCGTTCTGTTACCTAACATTCCATTCCATTCTTCAAAATTTGGTTCCACTTAACATTCCACTTCATAGCATAATGTTCAGTTCCATTCCACAATATTCCAATCCTCTTAAACATTATATTTCATTCTATTGCATAACATCCCATTCCATTCCACAAAATTCCATTTCATTCCATAAACTTCGATTTCCTTCCTAAACATTCTATTCTTTTCCACAACATTCCATTGCATTCCACAGAATTTCTTTCCATTAGATAACATTCCATTCGATTCCACAACATTCCATACCATTCCATAACATTCAATTCATTCCAAACACATTATTCCCAATCTGTTACATAACATTCCATTCCATTCATTAAAATTCGGTTCTACTATTCTACATTCCACATCAGCCCATAACATGCAATTAGATTACACCACATTCCATTCTATTTCAAACATTCTATTTCGTTCTATTGCATTAGATTCCATTCCAAACCACAAAATTCCATTTCATTCCTTATCCTCCCATTCCTTTCCCCAAAATTCGATTCCTTTCCCCACATTCAATTCCATTTCACAGCATTCCATTCAAATCCACAATATTCCATTCCATTCCTTACTTTCGATTCCATTCCAACAGATTACTCCTGTTCTATTACCTAACATTCCATTGATTCAGTAAAATTTGGTTCTAATAATTAATATTCCAATTCATTCCATAACATTCCATTTGATTATACAGAACACCATTCCATTTGAAACATTCTATGTCGTTCTATTGCATAGGATTCCATTCCAATCCACAAATTCCATTATATTCCTTGACCTTCCAATGCTTTCCCCAATGTTCTATTCATTTCACTACTTTCCATTGCTTTTCACATCATACCATTCCATTCCGTATCATTCCATTCCATTCCATAAATTTGAATTCCATTCAAACCATTATTCCTTTTCTGTTACCTAACATTCCATAACTTTCTTTAAAATTCGGTTCTATTAAACAACATTCCACTTCATACCATAACATTACATTCGATTACACAACATTCCGTTCCACTGCCAATATTATGGTTCATTCCATTGCATAAGAGTCCATTTCAATCCACAAAATTCCATTCCATTCCTTTAACTTCTATTCCTGTACCAACACACTCTTGCTTTCCACAACATTGCATTCCATTCCACAACATAGCATTCCCTTCCATAACATTCGACCCCATTCGAACATGTTATTCTGATTATTACCTAACATTCCATTCCATTCTTCAAAATTCGGTTCTGTTAATCAACATTCCTCTTCATACCATAACATTCCATTCCATTACACAACACTACTTTCCATTTAAAATATTCTATTCAATTGTATTGCATAACATTCTATTCCATCCCACAAAACTCTATTCCATTACTTCACCGTCCATTCCTTTCCCCAAATTTCTATTGCATTTCCACAATATTCCATTGCATTCCAAACCATTCCATTCCTGTCCATAACATTCCCTTCAATTCCACATTCCATTCCAATCCATATCTTTGGATTCCATTCTAACACATTATTCCCGTTCTTTCAGCTAACATTCCATTCCATTCTTTAATATTCAGTTCTTTTAATCAACATTCCATTTCATAGCATAACATTCCATTCCTTTTCACAGCATCCCATTCCATTTCCAATGTTCTATTTCATTCTGTTGCATAAGATTCGATTGCAATCCACAAAATTCCATTCCATTCCATAACATTTCCCCACATTGCATTCCATTCCACAACACTGCATTGCATTCCATAACATTCCATTCAATTCCATAACGTTCGATTCCTTTCCTCAACATTCCTTTGAATTCCTCAGTATTCCATTCCATTCCATAACATTCCATTGCATTCCAAAACTTTCCATTACATTCCATGACATTCGATTTCATTCCAACACATTATTCCCATCTGTTGCAAACATTCCTTTCCAGTCATTAAAATTTTGTCCTATTAATGAACATTCCATTTCATAACATAACATTCGATTACACAACATTCCTTTCCTACTCATTCTATTTCATTCTGTTGCGTATGATTCCATTTCAATCCAAAAATTCCGTTCCATTCTTTAAACTTTCATTCCTTTTCCCAATATCTATTCCTTTCCACAGAGTTTCATTGCATTCCACAGCATTCCATTCCATCCCATCCTGAACATTTTTTCCTTTCCACAACATCCAATTGCATTACACAGCATTCTATTCCATTCCATAACATTGCGTTCTATTCCAACACATTCCATTCCTTTCCATAACTTTCGATTCCATTCAAACACATTATTCCCATTCTTTCACCTAATATTACTTTCAATTCTTTAATAATCAGTTCAATTAATCAACATTCCACTTCATACCATAATATTCCATTCCATTTCACAGCATCCCATTACATTTCAACATTCTATTTCATTCTAATGCATGAGATTCCATTCCAATCCACAAAATTGCATTCCATTCCATCATCTTTCCCCAACATTCCATTCAAATCCACAGCATTGCAATCCATTCAATAACATTCCCCTTTATTCCATAACATTCTATTTCTTTTCACAACATTCCATTGCACTCCACAGATTTCCATTCCATTCCTTCAACTTCTATTCTTTTCCCCAAATTTCTATTACTTTCCACAATACTCCTTTGCATTCCACCGCATTCCCTTCCTGTATATAACATTCCATTCAATTCCACTACATTCCATCCATTCAATAACATTCAATTCCATGACAACACATTATTCTCATTCTGTTACTCAACATTCCATTCCATTCATTAAAATTCTCTTCTATTAATCAAATTCCATGTTATAACATAATATTACACTCGATTACACAACATTCCATTTCATTTCAAACACTCTTTTTCATTCTATTGGATAGGACCCCATTGAAATTTACAAAATTCCATTAAATTCCTTAAACTGCATTCCGTTCAGAAATGTTCTATTCCTTTCCACAACATTCCATTGCATTCAACAGCATTCCATTTAATTCCTTAACTTTCCATGCAATTCCCCAACATGCAATTCCATTCCATTCCATTTGTTTCCATTGAAACACATTATTCCCTTTCTGTAACCTCATACTCTATTCCATTAGTGAAAATTCGTTTCTACTAATCTACCTTCCACTTCATACCATAACATTCCATTTGATTACACAACATTCCATTACATTTCAATCATTCTATTTTATTCTTTTGCATAAGATTCCATTCCAATCAAAATAATTCCATTGTATTCCTTAACATTTCATTGCTTTCAGCAACATTCTGTTCCCTTCCGCAACATTCCAATTGCATTCTAAAGTGTTCCATTCCGTTCCGTAACATTCGATTTCATTCCAACACATTATTGCCGTTCTGTTGTAAACATTCCGTTCCACTCATTAAAATTTTGTCCTCTTAACGAACATTCCACTCTACAGCATCCCATTCCATTCACACATTCTATTTCATTCTGTTGCATTAGATTCCATTCCAATCCAAAAAAATTCCATTCCATTCCTTAAACTTCCATTCTTTTCCCAACATTCCATTCAATTCCACAACAGTCCATTCCATTCCATTACATACAATTCATCCCCAACACATTGTTCTCATTCTGCTACAAAACATTCGATACCGTTCATTTAAATTCGGTTCTATTAAGCAAAATTGAGCTTCATAGCATCACTTTCCGTTCGATTACACAGTATTCCTTTCCAATACATTCTATTTCATTCTGTTGCATAAGATTCCGTTCTAATTAGCAAAATTCCATTCCATTGTTAACCTCCATTCCTTTCTCCAACATTCTATTCCTTTTAACAACATTCCATTGCCATCGACAGCATTCAATTCCATTCCTTTCCCCAACATTCTATTACTTTCCACTACTTTCCATTGCATTTCACATCATTCCATTCCATTGCATAACATTCCATTCAATACGACACCACTCCACTACATTCCAAAACATTTGATTCCATTCCAACAAATTATTGCCACTCTGTTACCTAACATTCCATTCCATTCGTTGAAATTCTTTTCAATTAATCAACATTCCACTTCATAGCATAGCATTCATTCTTTTACGCAACATCCCATTCTACTGCAAACATTGTATCTCCTTCCATTGCATAAGATTCCAATACAACCCACAAAATTCCATAGCATTCCGTAAAATTCCATTCCTTTCTCCAACGTTCTATTCCTTTCTATAACATGACACTGCATTCCACAGCATTCCACACCGTTCCATAACATTCGATTTCCTTTAAAAAACATTATTCTCGATCTGTTACATAATATTCCATTCCATTCATTACAATTCACTTCTATTAAGCAACATTCTACTTCATACCACAAAGTTCCAATC
>JAVSCE010010239.1:0-11049 GCA_032199065.1 Smutsia gigantea | reverse complement strand
CCCCTCCCCAGGTCATGGAGCACTGTATGGTCCGCCCCTATACTCAGGCTGAGCTGGTGGATTTGGGCTCCCGGTTTAGGCAGAAGCCCTCGCAGTCAGTATCAGCTTGGCTCCTGCGTCTGTGGGACTTGGGGGTGGATGGAATTCTTCTGCCGGGGCCAGAGACGGGAAAGCTGTCTTCCCTGACAGTGAAACCTGCCGTCAGGCAGCGATTACAAAATGTACATCAGACCCCGAAAAGGAGCCCTGAGCCCCATCGACATGTTAACACATATGGCTGCCTCCCCTATACAACTGCAAGTGCAAACCAAGGAAGAATCCCTGAAGCCGAGGTTCGGCCGCCAGCATAACATCTTGCTGCCGGCACCAACTGCACTGAATCCCAGAGACTCCACTGAGTGGACGTGGCCTTGGACCTTCCGACACATGGACCAATGATGGCTGGCTCTCCTGGCACCTTGGGAACCCTTAAGGCCTGGAAGCTGGCCTCCTGTGTATTCCTCGAATAAGAGCAGAGTGGCCGCCAAAGCTCACAGTAGTGTATCCTGAACGGCCAGAAGCTGCGAGAATCTTACCGGGGAGGTTTCTTTTATCGTTATGGCCAGTGCATGCACCTCCAGCAGCACTATGTATATAGACGTTTGGTGAACCCCATGGGGGAAGCAGGAAAGGTATGGTATACAAGACGTGGAAGGGACCCCCTAACTGCTACAGGCCTGTCGCTTGACGACTCTCTTGCACGCGTCCTAACCGATAGACAAGATTTGCCTATGTTGGTGGCATGAAAACATGTGTCTCATCGCCCCTAAAGGCTTTGTGGATTGGGAACTTCCTCTGGCTTGACGATTTTTATACTTTTTGTTAACCATATTTGCTTTTTTATTATCTCTAAATTGTTGTTATCCTCTATTGCTACTGTGGAATCTGCTTCCAGTTGTTCTTATCCTCCATGAAATCTGGATATAGTGCTCCAGCATTCTCGCACAGGGACCACTGCGGAAGATGGAAAGCGTGTAGATTGTAAGGCGAGAATCTGGGAGGGGTGGATGGTGGGGAAGTTGGGTTCCCTATGGCCAGGATCCTCACTGAATGTAAACCACCTCATAATGTAACTGGCCTGTCGCTTGGCTACCGCTTCCACACCTTTAGGCAACGACCTATTATTGTGCTATAGAGAGCTCGGCCCAGTGCTCTGGGAGGAGGGAGAGACGCTAGTGCTCGACCCACCGCCCGGAGAACAAGCTGGGTCATAAACCCTTTCACCCCAAAGGACATTCAACTGTCAATTTCCTTGGTGGCATTGAATCCATAGTAAACTTGCCAAGGGGCTGCAACCCACTGGCAAGACAACTGGCCAAAGTCTGCAGGGTTCACTGTTGACCAAGGAAAAAGACAAGCTCCCCTTGTGGGAGGGGTGCTTCAGTGGGCTGCCCCTGTGAATGGGGAAACGGTGCATCGTCCCCCAATGGGTATGTGGTCTCAGGTGGCTGCCCTCCCCAGCACTGGGCCTCACCCCAGGACTGGAGGCAAGTGGAGGTGACACCTGAGGCAGTAGGGGTGGCCTTTCTATGGGAAACAGATCCTCTGAGAAGCAGAGGGCCCGGGAGGCAACGGGCCTGTGGATTGGCTGCTTCTCCCAGTATTAAGGAAGTCTACCGAGGAGACCCAAGACACGGCGGCACAAGAACACGAGCTGCAAACTTCTGTGGATGGCCTGAAGAAAGACATGGCATTGATAGAAGAGCATGCATCCTACACGATGCACAAGAATGGCCTACGTTGATGGGATTAATACGTGTGTCTTATCGCCCCTAAAGTCTTTGTGGATTGGGAACTTCCTCTGGCTTGACAATTATTATAATTTTTGTTACCTGTATCTTCATTTTTTGTTATCTCCAAGTTGTTGTTATCCTCTGTTGCTATTGTGGAATCTGCTTCCAGTTGTTGTTATCCTCCGTGGAATCTGGTTACATTGCTCCTGGTTTCTCGCACAGGGACCACTGCGGAAGATGGAAAGCATGTAGACTGTAAGGCGAGAATCCGGGACGGGTGGACGGTGGGGAAGTTGGGTTCCCTATGGCCAGGATCCTCACTGAATGTAAACCACCTGATGATGTAACTGGCCTGTGGCCAGGCTACCCCTTCCACACCTTCAGGCAACGAGCTATTATTGTGCTATAGAGAGAGCTCGGCCCAGTGCTCTGGGCGGAGGGAGAGACGCTAGTGCTCGACCGACCGCCCGGAGAACAAGCTGGGTCATAAACCCTTTCCCCCCAAAGGACATTCCACTGTCAATTTCTTTGGTCGCATTGAATCCATAGTAAACTTGGCCGGGGGCTGCAACCCACTGGCAAGACAACTGGCCAAAGTCTGCAGGGTTCACTGTTGACCAAGGAAAAAGACAAGCTGCCCTTGTGGGAGGGGTGCTTCAGTGGGCTGCCCCTGTGAATGGGGAAACGGTGCATCGTCCCCCAATGGGTATGTGGTCTCAGGTGGCTGCCCTCCCCAGGACTGGGCCTCACCCCAGGACTGGAGGCAAGTGGAGGTGACACCTGAGGCATTAGGGGTGGCCTTTCTATGGGAAACATATCCTCTGAGAAGCAGAGGGACCGGGAGGCAACGGGGCCTGTGGATTGGCTGCTTCTCCCAGTATTAAGGAAGTCTACCGAGGAGACCCAAGACACGGCGGCACAACAACACGAGCTGCAAACTTCTGTGCATTCCCTGAGGAGAGAAACAGCATTGATGCGACAGGAGGTGGCACGAGAACGCGAGCTGCACATTTTTGTGGATTGCCTGAAGAAAGACAGGGCATTGATACAAGAGCACCGGCAGCAAGGTGCCGTTGGTGACGAGACGGCAGTGCTGCCAGGTGTTCTGAAGGAGGAAGAGGCCGTCAAGGCAAAAGACGTACTCCTGAGGGGAGCACAGGCCGAGGTGGGACGAGAACGTCAGCTGCAAAGCACTGAGCTTAAGGTAAGAGACCCTCTGAATACTGAGGCAGCATTGCTGCGAGGCACAGGAGACAAGGTAAAGGTTGTAGCAGAGGAGGCACTCGGGGGAAGGGGAGGGAAAGGGGCCATCAGCCCCAGAAATGGAGGGGCTGGAGAAAGACGAAGGGGTGATGCCGGAGGCACTGGCGCCTCCTCTATTGAAAGCACGCCCAGTGCTTGTAAGGAAAATAAAGACCCAGCAGCTCAAAGTTCCCCCCAAGGAGAGGAGCAGCCCCCTCCCCAGGTCATGGAGCACTGTATGGTCCGCCCCTATACTCAGGCTGAGCTGGTGGATTTGGGCTCCCGGTTTAGGCAGAAGCCCTCGCAGTCAGTATCAGCTTGGCTCCTGCGTCTGTGGGACTTGGGGGTGGATGGAATTCTTCTGTCGGGGCCAGAGACGGGAAAGCTGTCTTCCCTGACAGTGCAGCCTGCCGTCAGGCAGCGATTACAAAATGTACATCAGACCCCGAAAAGGAGCCCTGAGCCCCATCGACATGTTAACACATATGGCTGCCTCCCCTATACAACTGCAAGTGCAAACCAAGGAAGAATCCCTGAAGCCGAGGTTCGGCCGCCAGCATAACATCTTGCTGCCGGCACCAACTGCACTGAATCCCAGAGACTCCACTGAGTGGACGTGGCCTTGGACCTTCCGACACATGGACCAACGATGGCTGGCTCTCCTGGCACCTTGGGAACCCTTAAGGCCTGGAAGCTGGCCTCCTGTGTATTCCTCGAATAAGAGCAGAGTGGCCGCCAACGCTCACAGTAGTGTATCCTGAAAGGCCAGACGCTGCGAGAATCTTACCGGGGAGGTTTCTTTTATCGTTATGGCCAGTGCATGCACCTCCAGCAGCACTATGTATATAGACGTTTGGTGAACCCATGGGGGAAGCAGGAAAGGTATGGTATACAAGACGTGGAAGAGACCCCCTAACTGCTACAGGTCTGTCGCTTGACGACTCTCTTGCACGCGTCCTAACCGATAGACAAGATTTGCCTATGTTGGTGGCATGAAAACATGTGTCTTATCGCCCCTAAAGGCTTTGTGGATTGGGAACTTCCTCTGGCTTGACGATTTTTATACTTTTTGTTAACCATATTTGCTTTTTTATTATCTCTAAATTGTTGTTATCCTCTATTGCTACTGTGGAATCTGCTTCCAGTTGTTCTTATCCTCTATGAAATCTGGATATAGTGCTCCAGCATTCTCGCACAGGGACCACTGCGGAAGATGGAAAGCGTGTAGATTGTAAGGCGAGAATCTGGGAGGGGTGGATGGTGGGGAAGTTGGGTTCCCTATGGCCAGGATCCTCACTGAATGTAAACCACCTCATAATGTAACTGGCCTGTCGCTTGGCTACCGCTTCCACACCTTTAGGCAATGACCTATTATTGTGCTATAGAGAGCTCGGCCCAGTGCTCTGGGAGGAGGGAGAGACGCTAGTGCTCGACCGACCGCCCGGAGAACAAGCTGGGTCATAAACCCTTTCACCCCAAAGGACATTCTACTGTCAATTTCCTTGGTGGCATTGAATCCATAGTAAACTTGCCCGGGGGCTGCAACCCACTGGCAAGACAACTGGCCAATGTCTGCAGGGTTCACTGTTGACCAAGGAAAAAGACAAGCTGCCCTTGTGGGAGGGGTGCTTCAGTGGGCTGCCCCTGTGAATGGGGAAACGGTGCATCGTCCCCCAATGGGTATGTGGTCTCAGGTGGCTGCCCTCCCCAGCACTGGGCCTCACCCCAGGACTGGAGGCAAGTGGAGGTGACACCTGAGGCAGTAGGGGTGGCCTTTCTATGGGAAACAGATCCTCTGAGAAGCAGAGGGCCCGGGAGGCAACGGGCCTGTGGATTGGCTGCTTCTCCCAGTATTAAGGAAGTCTACCGAGGAGACCCAAGACACGGCGGCACAAGAACACGAGCTGCAAACTTCTGTGGATGGCCTGAAGAAAGACATGGCATTGATAGAAGAGCATGCATCCTACACGATGCACAAGAATGGCCTATGTTGATGGGATTAATACGTGTGTCTAATCGCCCCTAAAGTCTTTGTGGATTGGGAACTTCCTCTGGCTTGACAATTATTATAATTTTTGTTACCTGTATCTTCATTTTTTGTTATCTCCAAGTTGTTGTTATCCTCTGTTGCTATTGTGGAATCTGCTTCCAGTTGTTGTTATCCTCCGTGGAATCTGGTTACATTGCTCCTGGTTTCTCGCACAGGGACCAGTGCGGAAGATGGAAAGCATGTAGACTGTAAGGCGAGAATCCGGGACGGGTGGACGGTGGGGAAGTTGGGTTCCCTATGGCCAGGATCCTCACTGAATGTAAACCACCTGATGATGTAACTGGCCTGTGGCCAGGCTACCCCTTCCACACCTTCAGGCAACGAGCTATTATTGTGCTATAGAGAGAGCTCGGCCCAGTGCTCTGGGCGGAGGGAGAGACGCTGGTGCTCGACCGACCGCCCGGAAAACAAGCTGGGTCATAAACCCTTTCCCCCCAAAGGACATTCCACTGTCAATTTCTTTGGTCGCATTGAATCCATAGTAAACTTGGCCGGGGGCTGCAACCCACTGGCAAGACAACTGGCCAAAGTCTGCAGGGTTCACTGTTGACCAAGGAAAAAGACAAGCTGCCCTTGTGGGAGGGGTGCTTCAGTGGGCTGCCCCTGTGAATGGGGAAACGGTGCATCGTCCCCCAATGGGTATGTGGTCTCAGGTGGCTGCCCTCCCCAGCACTGGGCCTCACCCCAGGACTGGAGGCAAGTGGAGGTGACACCTGAGGCATTAGGGGTGGCCTTTCTATGGGAAACATATCCTCTGAGAAGCAGAGGGACCGGGAGGCAACGGGGCCTGTGGATTGGCTGCTTCTCCCAGTATTAAAGAAGTCTACCGAGGAGACCCAAGACACGGCGGCACAACAACACGAGCTGCAAACTTCTGTGCATTCCCTGAGGAGAGAAACAGCATTGATGCGACAGGAGGTGGCACGAGAACGCGAGCTGCACATTTTTGTGGATTGCCTGAAGAAAGACAGGGCATTGATACAAGAGCACCGGCAGCAAGGTGCCGTTGGTGACGAGACGGCAGTGCTGCCAGGTGTTCTGAAGGAGGAAGAGGCCGTCAAGGCAAAAGACGTACTCCTGAGGGGAGCACAGGCCGAGGTGGGACGAGAACGTCAGCTGCAAAGCACTGAGCTTAAGGTAAGAGACCCTCTGAATACTGAGGCAGCATTGCTGCGAGGCACAGGAGACAAGGTAAAGGTTGTAGCAGAGGAGGCACTCGGGGGAAGGGGAGGGAAAGGGGCCATCAGCCCCAGAAATGGAGGGGCTGGAGAAAGACGAAGGGGTGATGCCGGAGGCACTGGCGCCTCCTCTATTGAAAGCACGCCCAGTGCTTGTAAGGAAAATAAAGACCCAGCAGCTCAAAGTTCCCCCCAAGGAGAGGAGCAGCCCCCTCCCCAGGTCATGGAGCACTGTATGGTCCGCCCCTATACTCAGGCTGAGCTGGTGGATTTGGGCTCCCGGTTTAGGCAGAAGCCCTCGCAGTCAGTATCAGCTTGGCTCCTGCGTCTGTGGGACTTGGGGGTGGATGGAATTCTTCTGTCGGGGCCAGAGACGGGAAAGCTGTCTTCCCTGACAGTGCAGCCTGCCGTCAGGCAGCGATTACAAAATGTACATCAGACCCCGAAAAGGAGCCCTGAGCCCCATCGACATGTTAACACATATGGCTGCCTCCCCTATACAACTGCAAGTGCAAACCAAGGAAGAATCCCTGAAGCCGAGGTTCGGCCGCCAGCATAACATCTTGCTGCCGGCACCAACTGCACTGAATCCCAGAGACTCCACTGAGTGGACGTGGCCTTGGACCTTCCGACACATGGACCAACGATGGCTGGCTCTCCTGGCACCTTGGGAACCCTTAAGGCCTGGAAGCTGGCCTCCTGTGTATTCCTCGAATAAGAGCAGAGTGGCCGCCAAAGCTCACAGTAGTGTATCCTGAACGGCCAGAAGCTGCGAGAATCTTACCGGGGAGGTTTCTTTTATCGTTATGGCCAGTGCATGCACCTCCAGCAGCACTATGTATATAGACGTTTGGTGAACCCCATGGGGGAAGCAGGAAAGGTATGGTATACAAGACGTGGAAGGGACCCCCTAACTGCTACAGGCCTGTCGCTTGACGACTCTCTTGCACGCGTCCTAACCGATAGACAAGATTTGCCTATGTTGGTGGCATGAAAACATGTGTCTTATCGCCCCTAAAGGCTTTGTGGATTGGGAACTTCCTCTGGCTTGACGATTTTTATACTTTTTGTTAACCATATTTGCTTTTTTATTATCTCTAAATTGTTGTTATCCTCTATTGCTACTGTGGAATCTGCTTCCAGTTGTTCTTATCCTCTATGAAATCTGGATATAGTGCTCCAGCATTCTCGCACAGGGACCACTGCGGAAGATGGAAAGCGTGTAGATTGTAAGGCGAGAATCTGGGAGGGGTGGATGGTGGGGAAGTTGGGTTCCCTATGGCCAGGATCCTCACTGAATGTAAACCACCTCATAATGTAACTGGCCTGTCGCTTGGCTACCGCTTCCACACCTTTAGGCAACGACCTATTATTGTGCTATAGAGAGCTCGGCCCAGTGCTCTGGGAGGAGGGAGAGACGCTAGTGCTCGACCGACCGCCCGGAGAACAAGCTGGGTCATAAACCCTTTCACCCCAAAGGACATTCTACTGTCAATTTCCTTGGTGGCATTGAATCCATAGTAAACTTGCCCGGGGGCTGCAACCCACTGGCAAGACAACTGGCCAAAGTCTGCAGGGTTCACTGTTGACCAAGGAAAAAGACAAGCTGCCCTTGTGGGAGGGGTGCTTCAGTGGGCTGCCCCTGTGAATGGGGAAACGGTGCATCGTCCCCAATGGGTATGTGGTCTCAGGTGGCTGCCCTCCCCAGGACTGGGCCTCACCCCAGGACTGGAGGCAAGTGGAGGTGACACCTGAGGCAGTAGGGGTGGCCTTTCTATGGGAAACAGATCCTCTGAGAAGCAGAGGGCCCGGGAGGCAACGGGCCTGTGGATTGGCTGCTTCTCCCAGTATTAAGGAAGTCTACCGAGGAGACCCAAGACACGGCGGCACAAGAACACGAGCTGCAAACTTCTGTGGATGGCCTGAAGAAAGACATGGCATTGATAGAAGAGCATGCATCCTACACGATGCACAAGAATGGCCTACGTTGATGGGATTAATACGTGTGTCTTATCGCCCCTAAAGTCTTTGTGGATTGGGAACTTCCTCTGGCTTGACAATTATTATAATTTTTGTTACCTGTATCTTCATTTTTTGTTATCTCCAAGTTGTTGTTATCCTCTGTTGCTATTGTGGAATCTGCTTCCAGTTGTTGTTATCCTCCGTGGAATCTGGTTACATTGCTCCTGGTTTCTCGCACAGGGACCACTACGGAAGATGGAAAGCGTGTAGAATGTAAGGCGAGAATCCGGGACGGGTGGACGGTGGGGAAGTTGGGTTCCCTATGGCCAGGATCCTCACTGAATGTAAACCACCTGATGATGTAACTGGCCTGTGGCCAGGCTACCCCTTCCACACCTTCAGGCAACGAAGCTATTATTGTGCTATAGAGAGAGCTCGGCCCAGTGCTCTGGGCGGAGGGAGAGATGCTAGTGCTCGACCGACCGCCCGGAGAACAAGCTGGGTCATAAACCCTTTCCCCCCAAAGGACATTCCACTGTCAATTTCTTTGGTCGCATTGAATCCATAGTAAACTTGGCCGGGGGCTGCAACCCACTGGCAAGACAACTGGCGAAAGTCAGCAGGGTTCACTGTTGACCAAGGAAAAAGACAAGCTGCCTTTGTGGGAGGGGTGCTTCAGTGGGCTGCCCCTGTGAATGGGGAAACGGTGCATCGTCCCCCAATGGGTATGTGGTCTCAGGGGGCTGCCCTCCCCAGGACTGGGCCTCACCCCAGGACTGGAGGCAAGTGGAGGTGACACCTGAGGCATTAGGGGTGGCCTTTCTATGGAAAACATATCCTCTGAGAAGCAGAGGGACCGGGAGGCAACGGGGCCTGTGGATTGGCTGCTTCTCCCAGTATTAAGGAAGTCTACCGAGGAGACCCAAGACACGGCGGCACAACAACACGAGCTGCAAACTTCTGTGCATTCCCTGAGGAGAGAAACCGCATTGATGCGACAGGAGGTGGCACGAGAACGCGAGCTGCACATTTTTGTGGATTGCCTGAAGAAAGACAGGGCATTGATACAAGAGCACCGGCAGCAAGGTGCCGTTGGTGACGAGACGGCAGTGCTGCCAGGTGTTCTGAAGGAGGAAGAGGCCGTCAAGGCTAAAGACGTACTCCTGAGGGGAGCACAGGCCGAGGTGGGACGAGAACGTCAGCTGCAAAGCACTGAGCTTAAGGTAAGAGACCCTCTGAATACTGAGGCAGCATTGCTGCGAGGCACAGGAGACAAGGTAAAGGTTGTAGCAGAGGAGGCACTCGGGGGAAGGGGAGGGAAAGGGGCCATCAGCCCCAGAAATGGAGGGGCTGGAGAAAGACGAAGGGGTGATGCCGGAGGCACTGGCGCCTCCTCTATTGAAAGCACGCCCAGTGCTTGTAAGGAAAATAAAGACTCAGCAGCAGCTCAAAGTTCCCCCCAAGGAGAGGAGCAGCCCCCTCCCCAGGTCATGGAGCACTGTATGGTCCGCCCCTATACTCAGGCTGAGCTGGTGGATTTGGGCTCCCGGTTTAGGCAGAAGCCCTCGCAGTCAGTATCAGCTTGGCTCCTGCGTCTGTGGGACTTGGGGGTGGATGGAATTCTTCTGTCGGGGCCAGAGACGGGAAAGCTGTCTTCCCTGACAGTGAAACCTGCCGTCAGGCAGCGATTACAAAATGTACATCAGACCCCGAAAAGGAGCCCTGAGCCCCATCGACATGTTAACACATATGGCTGCCTCCCCTATACAACTGCAAGTGCAAACCAAGGAAGAATCCCTGAAGCCGAGGTTCGGCCGCCAGCATAACATCTTGCTGCCGGCACCAACTGCACTGAATCCCAGAGACTCCACTGAGTGGACGTGGCCTTGGACCTTCCGACACATGGACCAACGATGGCTGGCTCTCCTGGCACCTTGGGAACCCTTAAGGCCTGGAAGCTGGCCTCCTGTGTATTCCTCGAATAAGAGCAGAGTGGCCGCCAAAGCTCACAGTAGTGTATCCTGAACGGCCAGAAGCTGCGAGAATCTTACCGGGGAGGTTTCTTTTATCGTTATGGCCAGTGCATGCACCTCCAGCAGCACTATGTATATAGACGTTTGGTGAACCCCATGGGGGAAGCAGGAAAGGTATGGTATACAAGACGTAGAAGGGACCCCCTAACTGCTACAGGCCTGTCGCTTGACGACTCTCTTGCACGCGTCCTAACAGATAGACAAGATTTGCCTATGTTGGTGGCATGAAAACATGTGTCTTATCGCCCCTAAAGGCTTTGTGGATTGGGAACTTCCTCTGGCTTGACGATTTTTATACTTTTTGTTAACCATATTTGCTTTTTTATTATCTCTAAATTGTTGTTATCCTCTATTGCTACTGTGGAATCTGCTTCCAGTTGTTCTTATCCTCTATGAAATCTGGATATAGTGCTCCAGCATTCTCGCACAGGGACCACTGCGGAAGATGGAAAGCGTGTAGATTGTAAGGCGAGAATCTGGGAGGGGTGGATGGTGGGGAAGTAGGGTTCCCTATGGCCAGGATCCTCACTGAATGTAAACCACCTCATAATGTAACTGGCCTGTCGCTTGGCTACCGCTTCCACACCTTTAGGCAATGACCTATTATTGTGCTATAGAGAGCTCGGCCCAGTGCTCTGGGAGGAGGGAGAGACGCTAGTGCTCGACCCACCGCCCGGAGAACAAGCTGGGTCATAAACCCTTTCACCCCAAAGTACATTCTACTGTCAATTTCCTTGGTGGCATTGAATCCATAGTAAACTTGCCAAGGGGCTGCAACCCACTGGCAAGACAACTGGCCAAAGTCTGCAGGG